>BCKH01000006.1:0-225232 GCA_001600555.1 Albophoma yamanashiensis | reverse complement strand
GAGTCGAGCACCTCTGTGTCGAGCACTCCGTCTGAGTCGAGCACCTCTGAGTCGACCACTTCCTCTTCGTCTACTAGCGCGTCTGAGTCGAGCACCTCGTCCGAGTCGAGCACCTCTGTGTCGAGCACCTCGCCCAAGTCGGGCACCTCTGTGTCGAGCGCCTCGTCCGAGTCGAGCACCTCTATGTCGAGCGCCTCGTCTGAGTCGGGCACCTCTACATCGAGCACTTCGTCTAAGTCGAGTGTCTCGTCTGTTCTGACATCTATTGCTCCGGCTGTTCTGACATCTATTGCTCCGGCCAACATGAGCACTTCGTCCACCAGCGATGCCTTGTCGTCTGCTGGCTCCTCTACCCTCAGCCGCACGCTTTCCAGCAGGACCACCAGCACGGCTCCTTCCTCCCAGAAAAATGGAACCTGGTATGGCTCCACAACGAAGCCGGCCAGCATGACTACCGCTACCGTCTACACAACTACCGTCAAGACAATCACCAGCTGCCCGCCCGAGGTGACTGACTGCCCCGACGGTCATTATGTCACCACCGTTACAGTTCCTCTTTACACGACCGTCTGCGACGTCGATGCGCTCGAGACCTCTGCAGTGATGCGGCCCGACTCGACGGATAAGCAGCACGGTGGTAACGGCCAGAACGGACCTGGAAAGAAGCCTCAGACTCTCGGTCCCCAGGCTGATGACACTTGCGACCCGCTCGCCACTGACACGGTAACGGCGTTCGTCGAGCGTACCCTTACCGTCGTCCCCGCATCCACCGTCGCGGAGGCGAGCTGCGTGGGATGCGCTGCCATTTCTACTTCTGGAGCCGCGGTGTCCAACAAGACGGGCGCTGCCCAGCTCTACGGCACGATCGGTTCATTGCTGCAGACCAAGCTCGCCGAGCTTCAGGTGGAGCGCTCCGACGGCGCAAGGCAGGCATCGGTCGGCTTGTTCACCCTGGCTGTGACCATCGTCGCGATGTGCATTTGATTTTGTATTGAGTCTTTGCAATAATTCTAGACCCTGTCAGATACAAAGTCTGTCCTCGGAAAGCTGTGCCATTTGGGCTTGTTGGCTCTCATGAGAGGATGCTGGCACATTGCGGTAGTCTACGTCTTTTCTAGCCGTAATTGAGCCTAACATGCTGAAGGCCATCGCTTTCTTCAAAAGGAAAGCCCTTTGCAATGCAGAACTCATCGTTCGGTACTACAGCAGCTCATCCCAGTCCGACCCCTTTCAGTGGTTGGATATCTTGACTATGGCTTTCTCCATAGACCTCCGCTCTGCCGGTGAAACCAGCCACGATATTATTTGAGTGCACTTTGCGGATGGTTGGTAGGGCGAGTTTGCCATTTCGGTGCCAGACAGTGTGGTTGTTCCGGCGCTCCAGGAGCACCTGCATTGGGAGCCTTGTGCTTGCGAGTCCTTGACAGATTCAAATCTGGTGACCGTTGATAGTGGAGATCTTCCGACACAAAGGGTGGCTAGGACATAGGCTGCCATTATTCGTACCCGCTGTCGGCTGCACCGCTCGTGGCAAGTAGTTTTGACAGTTGATGATCTTTGCCTTGCGAGTAGTTATCCGCTAGTAGTATTGGAAAATTCAAAAGCCGTGTCGTTCTCTCGGCACCTCGGGATTGTATGTCCCATGCGGCACTGTTATGCGATTGTCTTTCGTCGAGTAGTCGTACTTAATGACGTTCTACACGACTTGACGCTTTACCACTTCAATTGCCCGACAATGGGCCAAAGATGGAAGTATCTCGGGGACAACTAACAGTAGTAAATACTGCAGCTGAGCACGAATCAAGTTGTCCAGTTCATGCCATTGGAGGGTCAGAATGATAAACAATTTGAAGTCGCGAAGATAACATCACACTAACGAGGATAGTATGCTTGAACAGCGACGATACAAACTCACTGCCGTTGTGAATATACAGCCACGTCACCTAAGCCCCTCATGCTTGAACTCGGATCAAGCCTGTCCGTGAACTTCAAAACATTTCGGATCGACCGTTTGCCAGGCTATATGGCCTGAAACACTGCACACAGTCCCCAAGCCCGATTCATCAGAGCAGTAATAGTCAGTCTACGAGTAGCCATGCTGGTGCCGAGAGCTAGCTAGCAGGTGGAATGAATCGCGAGAGGCCGCCGCCTAGCCTTGGCAGCCACGGAGGCCTCGAGAGCAGCCCCAAGTCGGCTCCAGGAATGCGCTGCACGAACCTGCCTGGATCGCAACCCTTGCCGCAAGTGTTACGTAGTACGAGTAAGTACGTGTAATGGGGCACTGGGCCAAGTTACTGGCTTCGGTCCGGGTTGGCAGGGGTTATGGGGATAGAGTTTGGCCCATCCGTCTTAAGATGACACGATGCAATTTGGGCCGTTTCATGCGCCTAGTGTATGTGGGGGAGACATCCACCGACTGCCGGCAACGTTACGAGCATGTCTGAATCAACCACTGGGGTTTTGTGCCGAGCCGAGAAGATCCTTCGGGGTTGTTACGGGCCATGGTTTTGAAGTCCTTGCCTGACGTCGCGGACCTGGCACTCTTTCCAAGTCTATATATCATGGGCCAACTACATGGTAGTGCTAGTTGCATGACTTATCCGAGTTTGAGAGAAATTGCCCTTCATTGGCCCAAATGCAGGGTCGCCTCTATGGATTATCGGTCACGCCAATCACGAGCAATGGCCAGGCAGCTACGTAGTACAGCTCGACCTTTCCAAGGTTCACGACGCGCAAGCTGACGGCCCAAAGAAGGCCCGAAATAGAGTCATGAGAGGGCGCAGGTCCTCAGCGTTATGTCTATCATGCTTATAGTCTATACCGAAGTATGGATGGATGGAATCCCACGTCAACTCATTAACCAACAAACCCTGCTCGTCCTCATTCCGGCTCATGGTCCATCCCCCACATGTCCACCTGGCGAAGGTGTCCAACACTAACGTGTAGAGGAGCGTCGGAATGATGAACAAAGTGTAAAGCGCCCGCAAAATTGCCTATCCAACACCGCGTCATGCAACTCGTAGTCTCGTGTCGCGTCACAGGAGCGGCATGCTAGCCGCCCTTGACCTCCTGGCCGTGCATCGGCTTGACCTTGCCGCCCGGCCCCGATCCGTTGTAGCTCTCGCTCAGTCGCTTCGTCACCACGTCCGGGTCCGGCTCGTCCGAGCCCACAAATGTCCAGCTTTCCTCCGTCTCGTCGTCGTCGTCGACGTCGTCACTGTCCATCTGCGCGTTCTTGCCAGCCTTGCGCTTGATAAGACTCTTGGCATACTCGAGATCCCGGTAGATGTTCTGTATGGCGTTTTCGACGCCCGTCTCCTGCTGGGCCGTTAGCACGGTACCGAGTATACCAGAGGGGTGTAACGGTTCATACCTTGCGAATCTGCTCGCCAAGCACGCGGGCTTTGACAATCATGCGCTCGTTGCGGGTGACTTCCCACAGTGCCCGGCCGAAGCTGTTGGTCCCCCAACGTCTCACCCAAACGCCGACACCGAGATCCTCGACTCGGCTCGCAAAGAAGAACTGGTCGCCGAAAAAGGGACGGATGATGGTCGGAATGCCTGCCCTCAGGCTGGCGCCCGTGGTGCCCGAGCCACCGTGGTGCGCCGCGGCATCAATCTGCCGGAACAGCCAGTCGTGCGGCGCCGACTTGATGACGTGAATCTCCGGTGGCATTTCGGGCTCGTCGGGGCGTGGCTTGGCTGGATCGTCCTTGGGTGAGATGCGGTCCGACCAGCCCTTGGAGAGAATGCACCGCACATCGGCCTTGCGCACGGCGTCGATGACCTCCTGCGTCATCTTGGCCGGGTCGCTCACGATGATGGAACCAAAGCCCACGTACACCAGCTTCTTGCCGTCTTCTCTGGCCTTCTTGATGAACTCGTCCAGCTCCTTGGGCGGCTCATACTGGTCACCTTCGTCCAGGAACCAGTACCCCGTAACCCTGATCCAGTCCGAGAAGTCGAGTGGCGGCGCCACGACGCTCGGGCTGAAGTTGTACAAGAAAGGCACCTTGTTGGGCTGCATCTTTTCGAGGCTCGTGTTGGGCAAGCCCAGCGTCTTGTTGCGCCATCGGTTGACTTGATGAGCCATGGCTTTCCAGAAGATGTTGTCGAACATGACGTACGTCATGTAGTTGTAGGCGCCGCCCATCTTGTGCTCCGGCATAATGAACGCGTGCGGATAAGCCCTGGTCCTCGTCCACGGCATCGTGAACGCCCTGAAGTAGGGGATGGCGAGCTTCTCCGCAATGTGAATACCGGCCATGGCTGAGGGCGATTCGATGAGAAGGTCCGACCCCTCGCATGCCTTGTACGCCGAGTCCAGCAGCTCGTCCAACCAACCGCGAAAGGTCGCGTTGGCTTCGCGCAGGAAGGACAGCGTGAACGTTCCATTCTCAATGCAAAGACGCATGAGCTCGCCCGGGTCGCCCTCGACACGCGAGAACTCTATGCCGTGCGACTCGATCCAGCCCTGGAACTCGGCGTGCGTGGCGATGCGAGGCCTGTGACCCTCGGCTAGCAACCCCTTGCAAAGAGCAATGTAGGGCTGCACATCACCCCTGGACCCGATGGTGAGGCAGGTAATCTTCATGGAGTTCTGGGGCTTGAAGTTGAGGAACGACCCGTCCGTCTCGTCGGGCAGGATCGTCGGCGCGTTAGGCAAGCACCCAGCCTGCCGTGGCAGCCGAAGCTCGTGGTCGGGAAATTCCCCTTGTCTGGCAGACTTCAACGCGTCCCGTTCGGCAATGGCCTCGTCTTCCTCCTGGCGCTCTTCCTGCTGCAGGATGCCCGCCTCTCTGAGGAAGCGACTCGTTTCCAGGCCCTGAAGCAACGTCACCGCGCAGTCGTCACGCACTTCCACCTGGCTGAATTCAAAGAACAGCTCCTCGTGGCCTCGGATGACGATGACGAGCCCAGAGTAGCCGAGCCGGAAGCCCTTTTCCTTGTGTACTGTTTCGACGTCCTTGAGCGGAAGAATCAACTTCGTCCTGGTGCCGGGAAGCAGGCTGCGGAAGCAAAATGACCGGTCGCTGATGTAGACTTTACCGTAGAGAGGCAGGACACGAAGGATGTTGCCGTAATACGTCGCCTGAAGCCGCTCAGTCTCAGGCAAAGCGAAATGAGCTCGGAATCGCTCCATGGAGGTCTGGATCTTGCCCTCGGAGTCCTCCTCGAGCTCGTCGTCGTCTGGTCGCAGACCAGATGGCTCGTCGTAGTGCTTGTGGCCACCCTTCCACATGCCTGACACCTTCTCGACGTATCCCATGGACTCGGCCGCGAGCAGGGAGCTCATGCGCTTGCCGGTTCTGTTCAGGTAGTCGGCAAAGGCACCCGCGCGCTGTAGGGGATAAGCCCCCATCTTCGTGATGCTCTGCAAGGTCGGCGTGGACGGCCGCTGAGGGTCGAAGTCCGGGTAAAACTGCCCCTGGTCAATGTGGCCGGTCGTCGCGCCGTGGCGTGGGTGTGGGTAGACTGGGTTCGCCTGCTGCGGTGAGTCCTTCGGCGCCCGGGCCGCTCTGTCCATCGCCTGGCTCGACGACGGCGAGCGCAGCATGGTTGGGCTGTGGAACACCTCGCTGCCCCTGAGTATCTGGCTGGCGGAGGGCCCTTCGTCCGCGGACATGGTCAGGTTGGAGTAACTGGGGTCATCGGTGGACGACTGCAGGTTCGACTCCGAAGACTCCAGCACGTTGCGCGGCTTATTGTCGTCGCGAGGCTTGCGGCTCAGCGATCTAGTGCCACTCAGGGACCTGTTGCCACTGAAGCTCCTGCGCGGGCTCTCCTCCCGAATCATGCTAGACACTTCGTGACTCCGCCTTCCCATGTGACGGAAAGCATCCAGGCTTGTCCGAGTCGACACGTCGAGGCTGGCACGAGGGCTTGGGTTCGCGGAAAGAGGAGACATGGGAGAGAGCGTCGCCTTTACTGGCTCCGGAAGCCTGGTCGTGCGGATCTTATCCACATGGAGATTGTCCCGGCTCGCATCCCTGGAGCCTCGCGGAGACGGCTGGGCCGAAAGGCTGGTGTTCTGCCGCTGGGCGGCGAACTGGTTGGCGGTCTGGTTGGCTGACGCCGCGTCCTCGACCAGGATTTTGAGAACGTTGATAGCTTCCCGCCCAAAGGAGAAGAAGGAGAAGAAGTACTGCGGCGAATGTGAGAGGGTTGACCCTGCGAAATGAAAGGGGTGAAGCTCTGACCTCGTCAATGGCATAAGTCTCGTCATTGTCTATGACACGGATCTTGCAAGTGTCCGAAAACTCCATCATCTGCGTCTCCTCGACGTCGATGACGTTGTGGATGGGCAGCGAGATTTTGACGCTGTCACCCTCGTTGTGGCTTCGGAAGATGACACGCTGAAGGCTCTTCACCCACTCCTTTGCGCTGGGGGCGCTGTCGGCCTTGAAGCTGTAGGTCCGGTAGCTGGTGACGACCTCGAAGTGGACGCCGTCCCTTTCCCCGTCGACGACGCGGGCCGAGATGCCAAACCTGAGATCAATCTGGCCATGAGGAAAGTAGAGGTTGGTAGAGTCGCGATAGTAGGACAGCACCTCGCCCTTCAAGCGGAACCAGTAGCGATTGTACTTGGGATTTCGCTTTCCGCTCTTGGAGAGGTAGCCGGACTTCGCAACCACGTTCTGCGGGACAAGTCAGCAGGCGGCCAGCGGGGGTCGGGCTCGGGGTGGGGATCGTCTCACAGCCTTCTTGGGAAGGTAAGCGTAGAAGCAAATGTGCTTGGCGGTAATGTACAGGAAGCCCTGGAGCAGGACGCTCTGTAGTAACCAGCAGGGATACTCTGCAGCCTTGAAGTGAGTGACACAGCTCAGGCAGAAGCGGAGGGATCACAAACCTTCTATCACCCGCTCAGGCTTATCAAATTGAAAGATTTCCATCAGCCGTTTGGCGAGCGGCGTGGAATCGCCATCTCCATCGCCATCCCCGTCGCCATCCGTCCGGCTCAGACCCGTCTCGAGATC
Organism: Albophoma yamanashiensis; assembly: GCA_001600555.1. NCBI lineage: Eukaryota > Fungi > Ascomycota > Sordariomycetes > Hypocreales > Ophiocordycipitaceae > Albophoma > Albophoma yamanashiensis. The sequence goes on along the minus strand of BCKH01000006.1, from coordinate 218,255 downwards.
GAAGCTGGGGCGGCTGGCCATCTCAGCCTGAGCTTGCAGCATGCGGCTCATGACCGGGGCCAAGCGGTTGTCCTCGTCCTTGCTCGTCGCGACGTCCGGGAGCTGAGACAGCTCGCTGCCCTCGCTTTGGTCGTCGGACAAGGGGGCAACGGGCGCAGACAAACGGCTCGACTCGCGCTTGGTCTTGTGTTTCCGCATGGGCAGCGTGGCAAAGGACTTGAGAAGCCTATGTCCAGAGAGCCTCTTTTTGTGCTTGCGTATCGATTCGCCATCTCTGGAGGACGGCCGGAGGATCGCGGTCTGGGACATGTCGTCGTCGCGCCGGCCGCGAGCCATGCTGTGGCGGTGGCCGGCCTCCTCGTCGCTGCTGCCGTCGTCGAAGCGCTCGTTGAAGTCGACCCTGGACCCCGCGGCGGCGATGAGGCCGAAGATGCTCTGGTTCATGTTGACCGACATGGGCCCGCCGCGCGTCGAGGTGGCGGCCAGGGGCGACATGTCGTCGTCGCTGTCGCTGTCCTTGAGAGGCTCGGGGAGCTCGACGGTGCGATGGCGATGGCCGCGGCCCTTCTTCTGAAGCCGCCGGCCACCTCGCTTCTGCGCTTCGTCGCCGCTCGCGGGCCCGCCATCGGGAGACTGGGGAGGGAACGCCATGGCTGCGGGAATGCTGAGTGCGCGCCGGGCGGCCGATGGGGTGGTTGCGGAGGCGTGGAGGACGCTGCTGACGGCGGCGGCGGCGGAGCTGGGTCGGGTTCTCGAGAGGCAAGGAGAGCGGGGCCAGGGGCCATGCGGCGCGAGAAGCGGCCGCGCGCTAGGCGTAGGTCGGGTGTTGGTCGGGTTCGGCTGATCTGGGGCGGTTGGACGCAGAGGCGAGGTGAGTCGAGGTGAGATGGGATTCGACAGCCATCCCCGCGAGTTCACGGAGGTGTCGGTCGGGGAGCCTGACGCCCGCCTTGAATGAGTCGCGGCTCGGAAGTCCAGCGTGTGGGTCCGCCCGCTGACCTGGTAGGTCAGTACTAGGGGTCCTTGGGGGGCTTCGGGTGGGTTTGGCGGGCTCGGCTGGCATGGGCAATGTGCAGCGGCGCCCTAGCTGCAGAGTTCACGGCGGAGCGCCTTATCGACGGCCGCCTGGCGGTATCTGCGGGGGAGCGACGGGCCAATGACGACACCCGCAGCTTGGCGCCGGTTCCCCGGAGCAGGCACAGGCCAAAGTTTACTTGTACGGAGATGACCCGAGGGGCGCGCAGGTCGTCTTTGCCAAAGGCCGCCAGGTCACGCATACGGTGGACGGTGATGTGTCGCGCTGCTGGCTGCGGTCGGCGGGAGCATGTGATTGCCGTGCGGGTGACGACCACAAGCGCAGCACAGGCGGCTGGTTGGGTGCGTCACGTCCCTTCTGCTGCAGTCGCGAGACCTGGCATGGCTTGACAGGCTGACGGGCACGCGGCGGGCGTGGCGCCCCCAGACCCACCGATCCAGGGGACCCCAGGAGTCCCACCTCACTGACGGGCCTGTAAGTCGTGGCTGCCGGCCCACTGCACAATTCCACGAGGACGGTTGTCCGCGACCATCACCTCGCCCATTGAGAGTTCGTTCCAGTGGCAAGGTGCCTACCTAGGCATCCATGGGTAGGTAACTAGACACGATATGGACGCGACAACAGGATGTTCGCTCTCTGCCGATGCGCTGCTTCAATTGATGCGGTGGGCAGCTTGACTGTGAAGCTCCTCTCATCTCCTGTTGCCGTCGCTGCGGTGGCCCCCAACGTCTCCAACCACGGCGATGCTCGAGTTCACAGCAGTTGTTTTCGATCCAAGCTTCATGATTCTCAGACACGAAACAACTACGCCGTGGCTGCCTGCAGAAGCAATCCTGTTCTGGCCCAGCCCCAGCGAAGACCTTTCTCTCGGAAAAGCAAGGAACAACGAAGAGTTGAGCATGGCAGTGACAACTAGCATTGGTCTTGGGCTCTCCGCCAACTGTGGCACGAAAAAGGCTATCCATGCAGTGTTCGATTCTGACTGATTCGTACCCCAAATATACAGCAGGTACATTGCCTCAGGTGGTATCCTGTGGATCGACGTCGACGTTGTATCACCCTCTTGCTGGGGAACCGCTCACACCACCGACTTCTCCAGCGCAACCCTGAGCTCCTCATATGTCGGCGCCAACTTACGCAGCAGGGCCGACGCCTTGGCATTATCCCTCACCATGAGCGGATGCTGCAGCGCGCCCACCAGCCTGGCCTGTGCCGCCGTGATCCGCGCAGCCTCGCTGCAGCCCACGCGCGCCAGGCATGTTGCGGCGTCGGCCAGGCGGCGCGCCCCAACCCGCACGGCGAAGAAGGTCAGGTGCGCCTGCATGTCGCCGCTGAGACCGGCCTCGACCATCGAAGCCAGGCGGAGCGCGGCCTCGCCGTTGCCCGAGGAGCCGGCCGGCATGGCATGGTTGTCTATGGCCTCCATGGACAGCCACCGGCGCGCGTTGGCGAGCGAGCGCCGTATGACTTCATCTTCGGCGACCTGCTCGACTTGCCGGAAGCCGCTGCGCATCATGAACGGCTTGCCGTAGCCGAGAGACTCGGCCCGCCACGCCTTCAGCAGATCGGCGGTTGGAATCGTCGCGTACGGGTGGCCGTGCGGATCGTGCAGCGAGACCTCCGCGCCGGCCTCGTCGATGCTCAAGACCACGACGTAGTGGTCCGCGCCGATCGGCCCATTCATGCCGGGTTGGTATCGCAGGTGGCCCATCTCGACGGGGCCGACGAACACGGGTCCCTTCTCCAGGGCCTCCTTCAGAAGCGCGAGGGCATCGTCGGCGTCCTTGCCGACATCCAGGGTGGATTCCCAGCCCGCTGCGGCGAGGGCCGCGTCGAAGCTCGAGGCCGGCTCCCAGCCGTAGGGGTCGAAGAAGACGAGCTTGCCTCCGATGATTTCCATGCCGAAGGGACTCGAGGTGGCGAACTCGAGGACGGCCGGCGACGGCGCTGCCTCCCCGAGCATCATGGCCAACGAGTTGGCGTAGCAGTAAGGGCCGGAGCCGATGTAAGTGAGATGCTCTGCCATTGTGTGATGCGAGGTAAGTCTCGAGCCAAAATGCCGACAACCGGGATGCAGAAGTACGATGGCTTTAGGTTGACAGAAGAATGCGGTCAAGTCTCTCTGGTGACTTTCTGTGGTCGTTCATAAGGCTTCCACGTGGCCCGAGACAGATGGTAATTTAATCAATTGCAGATGGGAGGTTAAAAGAAAGCACGCCAGTCCGATCTCGACAAATGACGAGATTCTCCACGGCGGGGGTCTCTGGTTGTCCTCAGGTGAAGCGCGTCACGACCCATCGCCCATTGCAAGCCTGCAGACGTGAGAGTGCTCACGATGCCAAAACGAGACAACCTACTTCGATTGTGCAGTGCGTGTGTCGAACGTCCGTTCATTGTTGGTCAAAAGCGGTGGAGCTGATTGGCCCGAATACGAACACGTCCCCAGTGCGGGGCGATTTCCAATCCCCGAGCAACGTGCATAAGAAGGACTGGCTTCATCATCTGAAACTCTGATTGCACCTCGACGGCCTCCATGAACAGATCTAGCCATGGCTGTCCCGATGCCGCTCTTCCCCACATCCCTCATCTCAGCCGAGGTCGTTTCCTCCCTCCCTGATGGCTTTCACATTCGACCGCTGGAAAGAGGCGATTACGGCAAGGGCTTTCTGGAGTGCCTACGCGATCTGACGTGGATGGGGAATGTGACCATCGACGAGTTCGACGAGCGCTACGACGAGATGGACACCGGCGGCAAGGGACCGTATTTCTACGTCGTCATTGAGCACCAGGGGCGCATTGTGGGGACAGGGGCTGTGATAGTTGAGAAGAAGTTGTAAGTGTCAAGCTCCCTCGCTCGTTGCACCAGAAGTGGCCGCGAGCTCGTTCTGAAACAGGCCAGCATCCAAAATCGCGCCACCGTTGGCCACGTCGAGGAGATATGCATTTCCAAAGACCACCAGGGCAAGGGCCTAGGGCTCAAGATGCTCCATGCCCTCGACTCTGTCGCGAGGAACGTCGGTTGCAGCAAGAGTATCCTGAACTGCAACCCAGAAAAGGAGGCTTTCTACATCAAGTGCGGGTACGTCGCCAGCGGTAAGGAAATGCAACACGGCTTCGTCGACGCGAAAGAGTAGAGGGCAGACTCCAGTCTCATTCTCTGTCATGTAGCTGGCTTCGTGAAGCATCCTCTCGTACTGGAGCAATGTAACGAATGGTTTCAAATCGGAACTAGACGAAAGAAAGCCGTCATGACTCGACCAGAGTGAATAGTCGTAGAAGCCTACCTATCTTCTGCGGAAGCTCCCATCCCCGCCATTCGCTTCCTACGTGCTTCAACCAACATCATTGTAAAATATGAATGGAGACGCAATATATGACCCAAGTTGGCACTATCACTCACAATACAAATTACGCTATGCGAACAGCGACGGACAATATGAACATCCAACACGTCCGCGGCGCCTTGCCCGTTAGTCTTCGCGCCGCAGATGGCCCTCCCTGCTACATTATAACACGGAGAAATAAGAACGAAGAAACATAGGATTCAACCACTGCGACGTGCAGCCGATACCCACTGGCATGCCAGAAGCGTCGCAGCGAGTATCCCTAGGCAACGGCGCTGAACAGCCCCGGCCGCTTGATCGACTGACCCCATCTCAAAAGGCTCACGAAGATGGCTGGCAGTTCGTCAGCACGAGATGGGGATGGCCTACGTGCTCCAGATCCGGTGGACAGAAAATACGGCGTTCAGGTACAAGTCTGCCCTCGTCATTGCGGGCCAGGCCCCTTTACTGGCTAGTGCGAAGTGCTTCATAGTATTGTTGAGACTTCGCAATAGTCTCCACGTGAAGTTCATATATGTATCTTGCTGGAAGTAACCAGATGTGATGTTGTGTAACGTGGCATGTAAGGGATAGGTAAATGTAAGGCTGCCTGGTCTCCTTTGTATCACTCCAGTCTGCCTTACCTCAGGCGTGATAGAGTGGTCCTTTGACTTTGAGCGGCATTTTTGGAATGGATCATGCAACAAGATCCAAGGAACCTTCTACCTATCATTGACACAGAGCAAGGTAAGTTATATGCAAGATTCAGCTCAGGAGTTTTACGCAGGGTTCGCGAACATCACCTGACAAACACCCAACGTGTGTGCTTCAATATTTCTTGGCACTCTCGGCACTTCATATCGCCATAAACGTCTCACTAATTATGAAAGTGCAGAGCAAAGGTGGCAGTGAATACTGCTTGAGTCACGCATTCGTCTCCGGCACTGACATGCCTGCCCAAGTGCACTGTGTGGTCAACATCGCCATGACCAAAGCCGACGCTATAGCTCCTCGCGGCTCAAAGGCCATGCATACGTCTCGTATGGTACTGGCAAGACAACTAAGGATATGCTTGCAATTAGTTTTGCTTTCTGCGCTGTGGAGTACTGAAGCTTAACAATACCTCCATATGTATGCACCATGCATGGGTTCCAGTGCCGCGTGGTGTCACGTCAATTGGGAAGTCATATGTAATGCGGATATTTAAGCTGGTGCATGGAAGCTCTGTTTACCTGGTTTTGCTTTTGAATGTCAGAATCGAGCATCGCAGTTTGATACAGACTTCGAAGAACAAATCGCCGAGCGTCCACAATGAAGTTCTTCCCTAACACCGCCACTGCGGCAGTGCTTGCTGCCGGTGTCCTAGGTAGCAAGAGTAGCATGCTCACGCCCGAGCGAGCAGCCGACGATGTTAATGGGGGAGAGTCCGTGACTACTTTTGCACTTTGCGCAATACCCATGAATCGTGAATATTAACTATGACACAGGTTAACGAATATACTCTGGAATTTGAACAAAATTGCCGCCGACAATGGCGGCAACCGTGTGTCTGGCTTACCTGGCTTCAAAGCGTCCGTGGACTTCGTTCTAGACCGTACACAAAATCGTTTCGGAGACCACATGGATACTTTCATTCAAAACTTCACCCACGATTTCCACGCCACAAATCAAATCTCGCTCACTGGTCCAGATACGAAGAAAGTACACGTTGAGACGCTGGATTACAACTCCGCAACCCCGTTGCCACACGGAATAACAGCGCCCCTTATCGACACTCCTGTTGATGATGCGCGCGGGTCTGCTTGCTTCGTACATCAATGGAAAGGCATTAACGCTACTGGAAAGATTGCCCTGATCAAACGTGGCATCTGCGATATCGCCGAGAAAGTCAGGCTGGCTAAAGAACACGGCGCAGTAGCCGTTATTATGTATAGCCAGATACCAGTATTTATCAAGTCTGGAACACTTCAGTCAAAAAACGTGGACAAACTAATTCCAGTCGGCCTTGTCCACTTGGATACCGGCGAAGATTGGAGCCAGCGGCTTGCCTCGGGAGAGGAGCTTCAGGTCACTTTCCTCGTTGACGCGGTTGCCCGGAAGAGAGCAAGCTGGAACATAATCTCCGAAACGAAGGAAGGAGATCCAAATAACGTTGTTATGCTTGGTGCGCACTTGGATAGCGTCCAGTATAGCCCCGGCATAAACGATAACGGCAGCGGTGTTGCCGCTCTGCTTGAAATTATGCGTGTATTCACGCAATATACCGGCTTCAAAAACAAGGTCCGCTTTGCCTGGTGGGGAGCAGAAGAGTGAGTCCATAGGAAAGCTTTGGAGTAGTGCACTACTAATCGTGTCCTAGGCGCGGCTTGGCTGGCTCAATCCACTACACCTCCGGCTTATCTAGCGCACAGGCGAACAAGATTCGGTTCTACTTTAATTACGACATGATAGGCAGCCTGCAACCGAAGTTCGAAGTTTATGCCGACGATGATGCCCATAAGGCTGGTGGCTCAATCCTGTTCGACTACCTTACGTCGAAAGGCTTAAAGCCTTTCTACGGGTAATTGCCAGCTCGCGATTCCACAAAACTGCGATATATACTAATGCCCAGCAGCAACTTCGGGCTTTCGTCTGACTACGTTGGCTTTCTCGTCAAGGGGATTCCCAGTAGTGGCATATGCACAGGCAATGGATCTCCTTTCGATGCTTGCAACCACCAAGCTTGCGATGACTTTATTAACATTAATTGGGAGGCCATGGAGGTAAGTACGAAAGCTGCTGCTTACGCAGCTGCGAAACTCGCCCTGAACTTGGACGAAGTTCCCAGAAGGAAGAACATGACCGCCAGGTTTCATGCATGTAAAAGAGACACTGTCTCTGACGCGTGGTCGAGCACGACCCAGGTCATGGAGGAGCAACGCAGACGTGAGCAGAGTGGCATCGGCGTTGTTTGAAACACCCGTTGCTGAAAAAGAAGTGGAGGGGCAAGTTTTACGGCCCACGAAACGCTGGAACGTCGTCGCCGTCATCATCTGAGCGGACTGGCGAACGAATGTTTTGAGCAAGGGGGACGATTTCGTAGCCATCCTCACCTTGACGGACCATTGCTGCAGCGAGTATGGCGAGAAACCTTGCTGGGAAGCTTAACGCTATTCCAAGATATAACTCAGTTCGTTTCAATCAATCCATGCATCTTCCCATTTATGAATCACATGACATTCGCCCAAGGCTTCCTTGAGCACCAGCACTAGATCATCGATGACAGATAAAAAGTTGAGGTATGACGATACAGCAATGCAGTATCGCCGATAGTGCTCATCTCGAACGAGCGTCGTACTCATCGAGGCATGGTGTGTGCGCCGCGAGTCGAAGAACCTCCGAATGAGGGGCGCCGGGAGCCGCTCGGGTAGCGGAAACCCAGTCCTCAGAGATTGCTCAATGATGCCCAACACAGCCATGACGTCTCCGATGGCGCGATCGTCCAGGATGCCGACCGTCTGCATAAGTCGGTCCTGGAGTTCCAAGGGGAGGGAAGAAGAGAGGCCAAGAAGTCTGCCCAGGGACTGGTTCATGTACTGACATTGTTCCTGAGCCTCTCTGAGGACTTTCTGATCAAAGGGGCCGAAGCTGAACTCGATCTTGAGCAAGCTTATGGCAGGGTTCAGCGACGTCAGCGTCTGTGCCATGTCGAGGGATATTCGCTCCGCCACTGCGCCCAAGGGGCTATTCTGATCTGTGCGGCCCCAGTACGACAATAACAGAGCGTAGTGATCTGACAATGTGCGCACCGTATTCGCAAGCGTCTTGCGGACGTGTTTCGTGGCTGAGGGTGGGCTCGGAAATATCTGGACGACGAATGCCGCGACAAATCCAAGTAAGACGGTAACCAGTCTTTTCCAGAAGGCCTCGTAGCCCTCTCCCGGGAGCCCGTATTGTTGGATGTGGTGTGTGTCATAGCTGAAGCCGATGATGAGGGCGAAAGTAGCTCCTGACATGATGCTCGCTTGGGCGAAGGCCGGCGGCAGGAAGATGCGCCACCACACCAGTATTGCAGTCATGACAGCCGTACTCGCCGCCAGGCCATACGGATTGCCCGAGCCAGAGCCGGATCCCACGTACCAGGCCACCATTGCCATGACCCCCCCAATGATCGTGCCCAGGCCGCGACAGACGATTGAAAAGGTAAAGTCGGCCATGTACACGAGTATGCATGTTTGAGCAGTGATGACGCCCCATATGCCCTTCTCGCGGTAGAAGAAACCCGCAGAGCTTGGGAGCGAGGCCGGGATGGATGTTGCGACGGTCACGATGACCATGCGAAGTGCGTACATGCCGGCTGGGTTGAAGAGCCAGGTGTACGTTGTGGCGAGGGCACGGCTGAGGCGGCTCCTCTGAGTGGACAAGCCATCGTACCCTCGACTAACGCGCTGCAGGCGTCGGTGGGCCTCTCGAGCCGTCTCCTCCTGCGCGGCAGGGTCCGAGACGTCGTCGGGGTCATCCGCGGCGTTAGTAGAGGTGCCGGAGACGGAGACAGACCTTCCTTTGAACAGCCACGAAACCGCATACTGAAGACGAGACGGGAGCCAGATGCGGTGAGCCGTCCGGGTGTTGGTGAGTAAGAGAATACGCTCGAGCAGCTTCTCTATCTCCAAGGCCGAACCTAGTATTCGCTCTTCAATGACCATGGAGACGACTATACCCCGTAGCATGGGAGGGCCGAGTTCCCCAGGGTAGGACTTGAGGTTACCGTCCCTGTCGAAGATGTCCGCGTGGCTTTCCAGAACAGCCTCGGTGGTGTTGGTGACGCAAGTCGCCTTCGACTCACGCAGCGTTTCCAGTGCGTCTTGAAGCCGCCGAGCCAACTCATCGAACCTCTGCTGAGAGGGTTTGCCGATCCATCGGCAAGCATTGACCGTGTGGATGCACTCGGCAGCAAGGCCGAGAGACTGCAGGCTGACCTGCAGGACTTCGGCCGTGGTTCCCTCCAGCGCCTCCATTGCGCGATCAAGCATCTGACCCTGCTCCGGGTTTCTGAGGGCGTTGATCAGTTGGGCGCTCTGCAGCCACTGATGTTGACCGGCTCCGTGGCTTCCCTTTTCGGTAGCCAACTCCCGACCAGCCGTGGCTTGAGCCGCATGCGTCCTCTGCAGCCTCTCATGCTTCTGCTCGGCGGCGATTCTGGCTATGTGGAAATCCAGAATAGACAAGCTGGTAAGCAAGGCATCGCGGACCCGTTCCTGAAGAGACTGGACATCGTCGGCGCTCCATCGGCCGCGCGAAAGGTCCAGAGGCAGGAAAGCAAGGGCCGGCTCCATGGATTTATAGACTGAGATCATGTTGCTCTTTGCCTCTACCAGCTCGTCCAGCGGCACCCCTTCCTTGGCTAGGCTTTTCCGGGTCAGTTCCAGCGGCGCCTCCGCCAGGCGGACGAGCTTTTCCATCTTGTCGAGAACAACGTACGACGTCGACTGCGGGAAGAGGAGAATGCAACACGCCACGCCGAGACCAGTGCCAACCATACCCGGCTTCACCAACACCCAGGCGAGGTTTGCTGAGAAAGTCGGCAGCGTCGGCCCGAAGAGCAAGAACAGGTCGGTGATGATTGTGCCAAGGATCTGCAAAAGGACCAGCTTGGGATTACAGCACCGAAGACGGGCCAATGCATATATGAATACGCAGGACATTACGTAGAACACCGTCGTTACGCGAGCATCAAGCATGAAACCGTTGTTGACGAGGATTTGCGCCTCCAGGGCCACACTCAGGCCGGTTTGGTTGGCTTGTGCGGCGGCCTGCACCTGCAAGGCGTGGAGCATCGCCTGCGTTTCCGAGTCTGGTCGAGCAGCCAGCGCGCAGTACATCGTGAGTAGACCCCACGCCCATGCGAGGCACATGCCGACGAGGAGCGAGAGAGCGGCGAGGACATAGACGAACAGGATGTTGGCCGGCGGCGCAATGAACAGCACGACCGCGCCGAAGAAGGTGGCGACACCGATGTGCTCGAGCGCAGGCTGCACAAACACGAGGATCATGACAGTCCATGTCGCAGCAAAGCAGCGGAAGAGGATCTTGAGGTCATGGGAGTTGAAATGTTGCAGCCAGGCGGGCAGGGTCCTCTGTTGACGTCGTCGAGGAGCTTGCGAGTCTTTGGCAGCGATCTCTGGGCCCGGGGCACCAAAATTGGCGCCAGTACCCAGCGAGTTCGGGGCATTGCGCTCTCCGACCGCACGCTCTCCAGGCATGGCTGATGATTGTCGGCTTGATGAGCCGATTCAAGTCAACGGAAGCATGGAATTTGAAGATTAGTTGCGCCTGGTTCACGTTTGTTGAGGCAATCGGTAAGTTCGGGAAGACTTCCGCTAGCGCGGTCTAGGGCGCCACTGGGCGCCTCGTGGCCCCGTAGTCGACGTCCGGGCATTCCTCCCAGTCCAGCGAAGCCTCTGCCGAGGCAAAGTGGCAACGCCGGGGGTCATTCGGATATGGGCCAACATCATCCCGCTGACGGCGCAAGCAGTCATTTGCGATCCAGAACAACCGGTCATTCCACCGTTATACCTGGTCTTTTCGGCTTTGCTCGAATGCGTCGAGGAACTGGCTCGTCTACCATCATGTCGAAGAGTGCCATCCAAGTATACATGTAGTTGTACTTATCATGGGATCTACCGCTGTGGCTGGAAAAACTCAAATCGTTCAAGCAGTGACCCAGGCTCTGCACTGCCCGGTCTTCCAAGATGACAGCTTGCACGAGCCCCTGGCGAAGGCCGCTACATGTACCGTTGGGGCCTCGCGATCTGCAATTGCTGCTGAAAATGCGGCTGATGCGGAGGATGCAGCATCCTTCGCCCCCAACGAGACTCGCACCGACGCATGTGGTTTTCTCGCATGACCAGGACAGGACTTTTGTTTCCAGAGGAGTCCCGCCCTGCGACCGAGGGATTTTCTGGCTTCGGCAGCTCTATGGCATCGAAACCGGCAAGCCGAGGGGTTTCTGAGAACCCTGTCGCGCCCGTAACTTGAGCGACTCCCAGCGTACATGTATCTTCCAGTACCTCGAGCGGTGGAGACCAGTCTACTCCCGGCTTATCATCACATGTCCCACGCCCAACGGCAACAGTATTATTTCCTACATGTAAGGAGACTTCTTCTTATCATACCGTCTTTACGGTATCCGAAGCGGAGCGGCTTCAGCGTACGAGCCATGTGCTGCTAGTTTTAGTCCATCCGGAGTATTGCACAGGCTTGCGACTAGATACATGTATGCAACCGGAGAGTATGGTATAGGCATCACCTTTGGTCCCTTGGACCACGTACATGAAAACGACAACGATGATGATGATGAAGAAGAAGATGATGAAGAAAGACACTCGCCCGTACTGAGCCCTTTGGTCAAGAGGGGCCTGGGTCGAGGCAAACCTGTAAAGGTGTACTTGGTGGTGCACCGACGCCAGTATCGTACGCGACACTCCTCGCGAAATCTTTGTCCAAGTTTGCAAGAAATATGTACTTTGGGAAGATGGTGTTAAATAGCAAAGATTAATTCGACTCTGCCCCCGTTTGCATTCAAGAGACATTTTCTCATCTGCTGGACATTGTTACATATTCTTGCAGAGCTAATATGCTACAGCAATCGCCAAAATCAACGTCTTCAACCATGACTCCGCCGAATTGATTGGTGTCTGACAGCAATATAGCTAATGGTCTGGTACCAAAATGCAAGGTACAGATCACAGTCAAAGTAAGAATGAGCACGGCGGTGGTAACATTGGGAAGTCGCGGCCGGCATGTATGCTGTGTGATGGTCATAGTAGGTATGCGATTCAACAGGCGATTGCGTGGGCTGCGCCAACTTGCCGTAATGGGTCCCCATGATGCGAAGGATTGAAGCTCCTGAGCAGCGTTTCCATTGCGACAAGGTAAGCAGATATCATCAAAAACACATGTGGCCGGCCTTGCGCAGAGTTTGAACTTAAGGCCATTTGGGCAGATTGCTTTCAATCAAGCTATCTGCAGCCAACACGATGCCCTCGCAGAGTAGAGGGTGAGTGTAGAAAACGCCGCGGAGTGATCACGTCGGGTATTCCAAAGCAGAATCATGACTTATGAAGTAGTCATGGGGTCAGATTGAGATGGATGCAATGATAACACACGAGCTAACAAAAGTCCACGTCCGCAACAAAAGTCCATGTCCGCAACAAAAGTCCATGGCCCGCAACAAAAGTCCATGCCCGCAACAACCGCTTCGGGCTTGCACAGCGTGATTGGTTCGGCATCATCCAGTAATTAATCTCGGGTCTGCTTAACGTACCAGAAGACAGACCCATAACATGGCAAACATCGTCTTGGTGGGAATGCTGGCATTATACTGGTTAATATCGCATTGTCTACTATTCTAAAAGGCCTGTTGCACCAATCGAAGTTGTCATTCTCTGCCCACTGAGTTCATCCTGGAGGTTTCGCTTATTGTACCGTCTTGTTTTCTTCTTGTCTGGTCCCTTCACTGCGTCACCCTGGCCAGATATGGTATATGGTGAGCAGGCCGGAACGAACGGTCTAGATGGCGGGAAGCATTTCTTGGAAGTGTAGAGGCAAGAAAGAACAACATTGATAGCGGTGCATTTAAGTAGGCATGACTGGGGCTACCTTAGTCACTGTCATGCACAGATTGCACCATGTGCTTCTATACTTGTTCCGGGTACTTAATTGGGAAGCTGCGTTTTCGCGCCTTTCGTGCGCCTTTCGCCCCGCTCGCCTCGCCCAACGCCCAACACTGGGTTTGCCGCCACTGCCGCGCCATGCCGATCTCGCCGTTCAGCCGCTCCTCGCGCCCGCCTTCAATGTTCCTTTTGCACCACCTCACTATTGTTCAATGCTGCCCACTCGGCACATCGGCACACGAGAGACCATCAGATGGCATGCCAGCCTTCCTGAATATGTGCACCTTCAGGCTCCTGGAGAATCTATCGCAGCATTATGTTAGCAGGAGGACTAGGGTGTCAAGTGACATTGGATTGGTGGTAGATTAGACTGACCACGCATGAATTAAAAGGCGAAGATGAAAAATGGACGGAAGACCACGCTACACAATAGAATCCTTGGTTCCTTAGAGGTCGCTTCTTACGAAGCGATGAATCTGGTGGTGATGGCTTCAGATAGCAACTTTCCCCAACTGTTATAGCTCGCGACTCGCGAACGTGAAGATTGCAGTGATCATCGCCCACTGCACCCTTGATCTAGCCCCTTCGTTCGTGCATGATCCAGCAGCTGTATAGACGGCCGGTCCCGAGACCTCTGGCTCTGAATCTAACGCCCACCCCTCCGCCGCAGGCTCGTGGTCTGGGCCGGGCCTCGGGAAGTCAACTTCCGTATTACTGGGGCAGATGCACAATCTGGCAGATGCGCTGCATCAAAGCCTAGCATCCTGAATAATACATTCAGCGACCGTTTGCCACCATTGGGGCCGTTTTATCCTACACAGATGCTTCAATCAGGAAGGTGAACCGAGGACTTTTGGGCGCGAGACACAAGTACACCACCAATGGCCAGCACTAGAGGTTCGTGGCGTGGTGGCATGCAGACAATGGATCCTGGGTACTGTTGCATTCGTCTGGAACATCGGCAAAAAGTTCCAATTGCAACATCCACTGCGGCAGGGCATCATCATCCGACCGGCCGCAGCTGCAGGCGAAGTGCATTTGTTTATCTTGGCTTTTCTGGTATCCCCTTCTCTCGCACGCCTTAAGTCTGACCTCGGATCTTTTCACACACAGTTCCTTGTCCGGTAATCCCTATTGATCTTTCGGACAAGTCTGCCATTGTCTCACTGCCAAAGAACACACCATGGCCTCCCGACAACTGAGCAGTGATGACCCAATTCAGATCGGTTCGTCCTCACGGACAGGTGCTGCGGAAGAGAAACCCAAACTCTCGGGATCTGTTTACGAAGTCGAGGCGACTGTACATGATTTGGCCGAGAAGCTTGGTGATAGAGACGATGGCATAGCGCCAATGGACGACGTTGAGTACGTCATGGATAAGATCCAGACGTTGACCATCGAAGAGTGCAAAGACATCATCCAAAAGCTCCTCAAGTTTCATGAGTACGACTATAACTTCTCCGCCAGCCAGCGGAAGAAACTCGCAGCCTTGATTGAGGGCCCCGAGGAGGGACAGAGTACCGAGGAGTGGGAAATGAAGCTCAAGACTGAGACGGCGGTGAACAAGTTTTACTCGCCGTACCCTGAGGTGCGCGCCATTTCGACTCCCACGGATAACGTCGACCTTCCCTGCGAGACAATTCGCGCACACCTCCTTGGGTACATCTGGGCCATTATCGCACAGTTCACCAACTCACTATTCAACTCGCGCTTCCCCCAGATCACCTTGACATCTGCCGTTGCTCAGCTCCTCCTCTTTCCTTGCGGAAAGTTCCTCGCATTTGTTCTGCCAGACTGGGGCTTCACGCTTGGCGGCAAGAGAATCTCGCTTAATCCCGGTCCCTGGTCCTATAAGGAACAGATGCTTTCTACCATTATCGTCGACGTTGGTCTTACCTCTGCCTACTGCTTCTGGAACATTCAGACACAGACCGTCTACTATAAGGACCAATGGCTTACACCTGGTTACGGTATTCTCCTCCTTCTCTCAACCCAGCTCATGGGCCTTGGGTTTTCCGGTTTGATTCGCCGCTTCGTTGTGTACCCTGTAGAAGCACTGTGGCCCAATATCTTGCCCACATTGGCCCTGAACAGAGCGCTGCTGGTGTCTGAGAAGAAGGAGAGCATTCACGGCTGGACTATGTCGCGGTACAAATTTTTCTTCATCGTTTTCAGCTGCATGTCCGTCTATTACTGGCTCCCAGACTTTATTTTCCCTGCGTTAAGCTTGTTCGCCTGGATGACGTGGATCTCTCCCAACAACTTCAATCTCAACGCCATCACTGGTTCCCAGATGGGCCTTGGCTTCAATCCGATTTCGAGTTTCGATTGGAATGTGCTCACTACATATTCGCAACCCCTGGCGTATCCATTCTTTTCGTTCTTCCAACAGTTCCTGGGAACAATCCTCGGTGGTTTGATAATCATCGCATTGTACTACACTAACACCCAGTGGACGGGGTACCTCCCTCCCAACTCGTCAGGCATCTACGACAATACCGGCAGCCCGTTCAACATTACAAGAGTCGTCAATCCTGGTAATGGAGTCCTTGATGAGGATGCCTATAAGGGCTATTCGCCCGCTTTTTACAGCGCGGGAAACCTGGTTCTCTATGGCGCCTTTTTTGCCTTCTACCCCCTTACAATGGTGTTCATCCTCCTTGATGCCTGGCGGCCACTTCTCAGGGCGTACAAGTCAATGACCTCTGCTGCAATCTCGTCAATTAGGAGGCTTTTCGTCGGCCTGAAAATGGCAGCCTTGTCGCTTGTCAGGGGCGATCTGAGCGAGGCCGGTCGACACTTGTATCACATCTTGAATGATGAGACATCAATTTACGACGGCTTCGATGACCCGTTTACTAACCTTATGCGCAATTATCCCGAAGTTCCGGACTGGTGGTTCTTAATCATTGCGCTCGTTGCTTTCATCTTCGCAGTAATCATAGTTACCAACTGGCCGCAGCTCGACACACCTGTCTGGACGATTTTCTTCGTAATTGGTCTCAACTTAGTGTTTCTCATCCCGATGTCATATCTTTACGCGATATCAGGCACAACTGAAGGATTGAACGTCGTCACAGAATTGATTGTTGGCTACGCCTTACCTGGACACCCCGAAGCCCTCATGTTTGTCAAGGCGTTCGGGTACAATATCAACGGCCAGGCGGACACTTATATTTCGGACCAGAAAATGGGATTCTACGCCAAAGTTCCGCCTCGTGCCATGTATCGCGGCCAGGTACTAAGTGCCATCATTACAGCCTTGGTCGCTTACGGGGTTGTGCAATTCGCCGACACGCAGATCGATGGCATTTGCACGCCGGACCAGTCTGCCAAGTTCAATTGCGAGAATGGCTCACAGGTGTACTTTGCATCGTCCGTCGTTTGGGTAAGATAGCACTTCCACTAACTTGTCAGCACGGCACAGTACTGACATTTATCGTAGGGCGCTCTCGGCCCAAAGAGAATCTTCTCCCAGCTGTATCCATCACTGAAATATTGTTTCCTATTGGGCTTCGTCCTGGCGATTGTTTGGTGGTCCGTTAAGAGATTCGGATCTTATGTTCGCGAAGCTTGCAGAGCCACATTTCCCACAATTATTTTTAAGCCGCTTGACGCCATCGTCTTCGTTCCTATTTCTTGGCTCAAACACGTCCACCCGTCGCTCATCTTTAACGGACTGCTGCAATGGGCGCCGACAAATCTCACGTACTTCACTGGCGGGTTGTACATCTCCTTCTTTTTCATGTACTACCTCAGGAGGTTCAAAACTGCGTGGTGGGAAAAGTATAACTACGTTCTCTCCGCAGCGCTCACTGCTGGCGTCGCATTTTCCGGCATTATTATCTTCTTCGCCGTACAATATCATCCTCAGACAGTTAGCTGGTGGGGTGTCAATGTACTCACGAACACAATCGATGGTGGGACTGGCCAAGCGGCCTTACTGCCCGACTTGCCTGCAAAGGGGTACTTTGGTCCCGACTCGTGGTACTAAGGTGGCTCAGAATGGGGTGCTAGGACGGATTTCTATTTCGCCGTTTCTTTAAGAGATCAAACATTGTGTCTAGTAATCAACGGAGGCCAAGTGATACGAAAGTTTCGGCCATTACGCATTAGGGGGCCAAGACGAATCATCGGAGCCTTCAAGTGACAGAAACTAAGAGCCGAAATCGCTAGCCAACATGAGATTTCCAGTAAATAAATGTAATGGTTGAATATCCTGTAATTCTTAAAGTTCCATTCGCAATATCGATTTCACTTGCGTCGCGCATTACACTACTAGGGTCGAAAAGGAAATCACGTACGTGTGGCGGGACTCCGATATTGAAGGTTAATGAAATTGAGTGCTGGTCCCCGGAAAAACACGCAATACGAATACAAAGTCATCTCTTCAGATCTCTCAAGCATTGCAAGCCCACTCCCGGGACATCCTATTGAGATGTATGACCAAGAAATATCGGATCATTACGCTGCAAGATACATACAAAGGACCAAAAACGATTAAGCCCCGAATGGTGAGCAGACCACGCGTGCAGAGCGAGTCATATGCGGTTTGATGGCAGAATAGAGCGACACTACACGCGGGGGCCATGACACGTTCCAGCGCTCTTCAGAGCTTCTCGGCTGGTGCATGGGAATCCCATTGCAAATGGAGTCCTCAGTTTGCTTAAGATTTCTGTTAACTTTGCTGGTTAATTATCTTCTCGTGTTTAGCTCACATAGGCATGCTAATTTAGACGAGGGCACCTCTGCTTAAAACTTCACGGTAAGTACTAGTTGAACCTAACGTTCCCATGCAAAACCCCGAGCACCAGCTGCCATGAGAATCTCACACACAACGAATTCAAAGCTTTGTCAATAAACCCAAGCGACCAAGCAATTGCCCCATCTCAGCCGATTTTCCCATCCTGTACAATCAGCGCCTAGAGTCTCCATGGACAACATGTTGCAAGAAGAAGCTTACCCAGATGCACCAATGCAGCCTTGAATGACAGGCAAGATGCTCACAACAGTCTGAATGCTTCTGACAGCTACCTAAGTATCGACTGCATGCCCCGGATTGCCGCTCTTCCGCCATTGGGTTTGCGATGCTGTAGCCGGAGAGGCTGGCCAAGAGGAAGATGGTAATTTGCATATTGTTGCAAGATCCGGGAGTGTTGAGCGAGCTTGTTCAAATTGACAGGTGTCATTAACTAGGTGTAGTAGAATATAGATTAGGACCTGAGATGGACATCATCCGCTCTCACTCCGTACCTGACCCCTTTATACATCTCAAAATCACAAACTTGCGGCACAGCACGTGACTATACCACCGATTTGGATCACACTCATCTCGGAAAGATATCAGTTGAACAACATTTGTTTGCTTATTCGTCATGTTCTTTTGTTAGTCGGCTTGGATAGCCCCCGTCCATTGCAACAAGGAAGAGGGGAGACCCGGTCGACGATCCTTCCTGCCAAGAGTTTCCCGCTAGATTAATTTTAACATGTCAGAGTCGTGAGATGAGTGGGTTCTTTATTAGTCAACCTTCGATGTCTATATCTCTATTCTTATTTCTTATTGCCGCGCCTCACGTGTTAGCGGGACTGGGGGCTCGAGATCAGGTGTTTCCAGCACGGCCCTTGGGCCAGCGAAGGACCATGCGGAAAGGAGACCGTACGAGAATTAGCATATCATAATTCCACATATATAATAGCATCAGGGCCCTGCAGTCTATGTAATTGCCCTCTCAGTCGACATTTATTGCGCAGATAGATCAACGTTACACATTAAAGAGAATGTGCTGTGCCCGCCGAATATCGATTGGGAGGTGCCACCGCTATTGGTGGTTTCAACAGTGAAGGAAGATAACCGAGAGTTAAACCTTGAGAGCCTCTAAGTTGCACACGTGCCACAGGTTCTCGCAGCTCGAGCCTGTGGTACTGGTCAACAAACTCGTCAAGCCGCTTGCTTAGTCCTTGTACTCCCTCTCCATCATAAACCACAGCATGTTGTGAATGTCAAAGCTAATGGTCAGTACGTGCCCATACTCAGGCTGCAGAAGAGCCTCCTCTCCCGTATCCGAATCTCGCGTCCACCTGTTCCATTCCTTGGCGTAACTGTCGCAAAAGTGTCGCTTCTCGTTGCCGGTATACTTTTGTAGTGGACTATTTTGTTCCCCTCAACCCACTTGAACATCTTCCGCATAAAGTGTCCGCCAGTATCGAAGTCGCAATAGTTGTGCACCACTGTCTCAAAGCCAATCAATGCAACCCTGCTCCCTCTCAGCTGCGGGTGATTCTTGATTATGGCGTTCATGAGCTGGACGTCGTGAATGCACTTGCCGGCCTTTGCTCTACGGCTTCCTTGGCATCCACCACGGCTTTTCCCCGCTATGTAAAGTCATAGTCTATCATTTGAGGCTGTCCACATCAACACCTCTTTCCTTGCCTAGTGCCTTGAGCTTTTCCATTCATGATACCTTTGGATTCCTGATACAATAGCATCATAGTAGTCAGCCACTGGCATTATTGGTAAGGTCGTCTGCATAGCGTGGAAATTTACCATGGCTTTAGCAGTATCTACCCCGATGGTGGTGTCCTCGACATCTTGGGGCTTCAGGTTACGTGGATCCAAGAACTCCTCGATTCTCCCATTTATCCCGTCCTCAGCCTGGAAGAAGCCATGTACGCTGGCTCCAAATCACGACAGACTATGCTCATGGCAGAGAAGTAGTTCTTGTTACCTTCGCGGGACCAGATGATTGAATGTATCGATGTCAGATTTAGATTCATTGACGAACAGTATGAAGAGTCTCAATGGCTCGACGGAAAGGCCACCAACTGGTATCGGACGCTCCACCGCGCAATGGGTATTGGTAACGTAGCTTGATTTGAAATTCGCAGAGTTGTAGGATCAACCGAGGGCCATTCTTGCGGAGAGGAAAAGGCGCCGATAATGACTCTGACCATACACTTGGTCAGTATCTTGTCGGCTGGGAGGGACGCGGCGTGGTGCACCGACCAATTTCTGTGTTATTTACCACATAGCATGCACGACTGCCTACAATAGGTATTCATGTTTAACTAGTTTCGCTGATTTCAGAAGTCTAGGGTAGCTAACTTTGACGGATGTTCTAGCCCTAAGCCCGTTTCCTCTCGGTACAGTGAAGAACACCAACGCATTCGAATAGAAAGACGAGGAAGAGTAAGCCTTCTCAACAATCAGGGAATTGATCACAACAGAACCAGTATATAACCCGACATATGACAAAGCTGATATAGTCCAAAGCGGTCTCGTCACGTCTAGCTTTGGTTAGTGGGTTAGGGGTACCCTGACCCCTAATTCCCGAGAGCCCGCTCCGAGGTCGTCGTCGTATGCGGCGGAGTGAGGTCGACGGCAAAGCTAGCAGTTTGGTTTATCGCCTTCCCGGCATCGTTCCAATACGGGCCCGTTTGGTAAAACTCGATGGTAATCCCGGCTTTGTCGACGAGGCGCAGTGGAAGATGCACCACACCAGAAAGACCACCCCAGTTATACGTAGAGTTAAAGTTGATGCGACTTTTGACACCAGACTCTGTCTGGATAGTCGTATAGCACTTCCAGGATGCTTCATATCCTCCCCCAAACCCCCACTGGGAGTTGTCGTACCAGGCTCCTCTCCACCAGTACCAGGCGTTTTGGAGCCGTACGGACAGCATCGTATTGTTGGCTTCCTTCGTTTCAAAACAGAACTGAGATTCCACGTATGTCCACCTGCCTTCACCATACCACTTATGCCAAGGACCGCAGCTCTTGGCCCTTGCGGAAGTGTCCTGACGAGTCGCTAGTTCAGCAGGTGCACCGCTATCAACCGTATTGAAGGGAACCGTAATGAAGAGCTGAGGTGCAGCACTCGCACTGGCAGTCGTATCAGCGACAAGCATATCGGTGGGCTGGGAGTTCGCAGGTGCAGCGCTCGCGCCGAGGGCAAGGAACAATAAAGTGGAAGGCAACATAATGGTCGAATGGGCAAAAGTTGTCGTGTTTGATAACGGTTGACGAGTGTAAATTTCAACCTCTAGGAGGGCGATAGAGCTTAAGTAAAAAAGACTTGCTGTGGATAAGTAGAAGAAGCATGGTCTTGGGGAATTGTGTGATGTTATATACGGTAGGAGCATTTATCTCGCCTTAGCTATACTACGGCACTGTCTAGGGACTGAATATATGTACTACGTAATGTAGACAATTTTAGCCGGATTTTTATAAACTTTAATTTGTTATCGTTCTATTGATCCAGGTTGCAACAATATACCGCTTCGCACAAGTACCATCAGCGAGGCTCTACCGCACTAGCATGGGCGCAACGATCCCCGGCAAAAGCCGTCGACCCAACTCTAGTAGTGTACTATACTGTAATTAAAGAAAGGCGCGAGGGCTGTTAAGCTACCTTCAATATCGAGAACGAAATTCTTAAGTCGACAGGACTAGCGTTCACATGCAAAGAATGTGGCTTCGAAGAGAGAACCGGTACTTAGTGTCGACCCGCACGTCGGCAGTGCCGGCTTGGCAACCGGCAGAGGGAGGCTCATGCCGTGGGTCTTAACGTTCGTAGGATCTTCCTCGCCGGCGAGACCAAGGCAACGTATTAAGAATTGACGTCTCGCTCCACATTCGCCATCTACGCTGATTTGGAATCATTTCACAGATAGGCGAATTGTAATACTCAATGCCCTCACCCTGGCAACCCATGTCTTACGGTCCTACCCGAAGGCTTAGGAGCTGTTTCATCTATATTTCCTATAGACACTGCCATAGAAAACGTAAGGCCCCTCTTGAAGACGGGGGGTTGTTTCCGAAGGATTTTAGGGCTATCGTAGAATATGTTGAACAGAATCCGTGTTGTGCTGGGCGTGAGCAGCAGTTCACTGCTCATACCTGAATACTGAATACGTCGATATTTGAACGCGGAATGTTGGGACTCGAAGGATAAGTGGAGCGAGGCGTGTCACGCCGAGTGACTGCGTATCCCGGGGCTTCGATGAGCAGCCCAGAGGGCGTTTTACTGAAGCGAATCCACAATCGCCGAGGAAAGCTAGCTTAGCGTGGCCAACGGGGCGTCGGAGCCGGCCGTTGAGCTCTGGGTTGTGCCGTGGTAGGCCAATGGCGTGCCTGTTCCGAAATCGCCCGTCGTATTTGAGACGAAAACATAGGTCTGGCGTCTTCTAAGTTGATATCACAATAGCGGAGGCTGACATCTGGGCATCATGCTCAGCTCTTGGCAGACATGGATACGGCAAAAGTCTCGTCGCTCATATTCAGGACAGGCATGTCTCGCAGGTAGCAGTCTGCTAAGTGTCGAGGGCAGGGTGATCATAGCCAGCGGAGTCCAGAGGATGCCAGGAGATCGGCAGGGAACCAGATGATGCCAGCCAAGTGCAGTTCCTTTAACGATGGGAGAGGGGAAGGACCAAGGGTTGTCACTGAAGCTTGGGTCTCGAAAATTAGGAGGAGATCATGGCCAATAAAAGTATATGACACTACGCTTTGACTACTACGTACGGGCGGATATGCGACCCGGTTCTCACAGCTGAGGCCCAATGCCCCGCTCGGCCCCGAGGAGCCGTATGTACATGTATCTTCGTCGTAGTATAGTAGTGTAGCCTATGCCTTGGTAATCTTCTCCTCCCATCTAATTTGTTCCCATGACATGAGATGTAGCAGGTCTGGATTGAGATAGTGGCGAAGCTCCCATTTGGACTGAAATTCTTCTTCTTGTTGGATCGTCGTGGCGAATGCGTCAATGTCTGGCTCTCGCCCTTCAAAGTCACGTTCCCGCGCAAGCGTACGCCAGCACTCAAAAGCCCTATCTTGCGGCGTGAACTGCGTTGGCCACGTGATCATCCACCTTATCAACGGGAGCTGTCCATTGCCTTCTCTCATTCGAAACTCGAATAGCGCGCACGAGCCAGGGTTTCCTGGCTGAGGACCCAGGCGAGACGCCCTCCCACCTATCCTGGAAGTATTCCTGGAAGAAGGCCGCAGCGTCTGAGGTCCAGCTGACGGATAAGTGTTTTAGACCGCGCGTGGATCGCGCTAGCTGGAAGCCTAGGGTACCCTTCTGGCCTGACGGGTGTACACATGGATGTAGAGCTCTGCTAGACTCTTCAACTAGGTAGAGCTCCTTAAGTGATTTAGGGAGCCCGTATTGATGGAGTTGTACTTGAAACTCTGTTAACTTGATGTTAAAAAATTCATGCTGTGTTATTATGAATCCCTTATCCTCAATGCAATGTAGCGGGCCCACACTTTGGGTTAGTTGGCCTAGCATTGACGATTCGGCATGATTGGATTATGGTAGCATGCTTACCTTGTCTATATTCCGCTTGCTGGACGGCGTAGAGTTCGAGCCACTTTTCGAAACGGAGAGATATAATATTTGGAAGGCTCTCGTGGAGACGTTTGAACAAAACTATGGGCGAGAACCCTCTGAAGCTCGACCGCCGTACGGTGAGACACCGTACAATGCTCACTCTAGGCAGCTCTCTATCCTTGGACGAATCTCCCCAGAGCCGAGGATATACGCGGGAAAAGTTGAAGTCCAAAGGCATCGTCCCTAGGAGCCTATCTCTGCCGCTTGGGTGGCCAGCACTGCTCCCAGAAGGGTTTGGAATTAGGTGGACGCCATCAATCCATCCGTGCGGCGGGTCGTGGATCATGGACGATTCATCAAGCAGACGC
Organism: Albophoma yamanashiensis; assembly: GCA_001600555.1. Taxonomy (NCBI): domain Eukaryota; kingdom Fungi; phylum Ascomycota; class Sordariomycetes; order Hypocreales; family Ophiocordycipitaceae; genus Albophoma; species Albophoma yamanashiensis. The sequence goes on along the minus strand of BCKH01000006.1, from coordinate 194,543 downwards.
GCCATATCGGTGTCCTCCCGGATGAGGTTATGCCAATCTCTATATGGGCAGTAATCTTCCAGGCAGAGGGGTCGGAAGACATGCTTGTTGTCGCTCGGCGAGTGGATGCTGATCTCCAACTCGAGGCCGTTATATTCTCCCAGGTTCCTTTGCCCCCTTGCGTCATCCCCGGCCGAGAGGATCTTCAAGAAACTCCACATCGCGTTTGTGAAAGTGATGCAGTTTCTTATATACAATCAGTGAAAAGAATGGAATCCACCAAGATCGCTCACCTTTTAACAGTCATTTTGTCCTCGGCTTTCTGGCAGACGCTGCAATCGTACTTACCAAGCCGAATCCGAAACCAGAGGAGCTCGATATACTCGAGTCTGTACTGCTTCTTCCCTCGAACGATGCTGCGAAACGTAGGCAAGCACGACTGCGACAGACAAAGCTTGGCAAATGTCCAAGTCTCAAAGTCATCTTGACACGACCGGCATACGCTCGCACATTTGGCAAGGACATGGTGTTCCGGGCGTCGTAGGCGGTCGTAGACAAGCTGCTCAAATATCATTATTTGGAGCTCCCGTGGGAGCTTGGACCAGAAAGCCATTGTAAGCTGGGCTTCAAAAATAGAAACGTTGTGATTTCATTCACTCGAAGATACCGTCGCTATATATATACATGCATATATATTTAGCTTTTGTGGCGTGCCCCTCGGTAAGCTGGCCAACAATATGTCCTCCATGACTCACTTGTGGATTGGGCCAGAAGATTACGATGGTCGGGGACAACATTTCAAGAGGCTTACTATCGCAAGGTCAAATCAGCATTTAGAAGCCTGCAACGAAAAGCTTGCAATTCACAGGTCCGAACCGGAGCTAGTGCGGCTTTGGATCGAGACACGACGTTGGCTTCGACGAGCATCTGAATTCGCGCGCTTAATCGCCGAGGGACTGATTTCTCATCTCCATGCGGTTGATTACGTCACTGGCAGATATGATAGATTTGGCAGTCAAACGTTCGAAGAATGTTGTGCGTCGAAAAAATCTCCTGCGAGGTTCGTGATAAGGGGTGTACCCGTCTTGGAATTTAACCGAGCTTATTCAATTGTCGAGCATCTCTATTGGTGTCGCCCTCACGAGCACTACTAGCAAATTACCGATGCCAATTACCGGTGAGCTGCGGGCGGAGCTGATAGCCCTGACGACTTGCCCGACGGAATATCGAAGAACGACCGGCGCTTCACTTCAGACGACTCTAAGTTGTCGAGAATGTAATACCCCTTGCGCTCAAACTGAATCATTGCTCCGGGCTGGAGTTCGGCAACGTTGCAATCCGCAAAGGCCTGGTCTCTGAACTCAGTCGTCGGCGTCAGGCATTCTTCAATCGTATCCGACTTTTCCAGTTTGTTCTTTGTAATGAGGTAGTCGAAAGACACAACGTCGACGGGGATTAGGTTATCAGGCACATCGGCTAGCCAGGTGACCTTTTTCGTCTTCTTGACATCGCCTTCGAGGTGCAGCTGAAAGGCGACTGCAGTAATTGGTCCACCTGCGTCCATTCGGGTAACGTCACGAACGAAGGCGTTACCCCAATTCATCAATGTAACCTCCTCACCAACGGTCAATTCAGCCGCGTCTACCTGTTCCAGCAAGATGGAACCCGCGGTCAATACCTTTTTCATTCCGAGCTCAGGGTTCTTATGATACCGAGGTTTCATCAACGTTCCAGGCGCATCGATTCCAGCCACGGTGCACCTGACCGCGTTCTTGGCAATGATCGCGGTGTGACGAGGACAAGAGGGGTCAATATACTTCTTGTTCAAGGCCCAGAAAGCGCCCCATTCCAGATTGAGAACGTTCCTGCTGGGACCCTGCTTAAGGATGAACTCGCGGAAGGCATTCACCGTCATTCCTCGACGAGTTATTCCCCTGATGGTTGGCATTCGAGGGTCGTCCCATCCCCAAACCTTGCCCCAATTGACGATTTTGGTGAGCTTTCTTTTGGACAAGACCGTCCTGATGAAGTTCAAGCGGGAAAAGTCCCAAATATCGACTTTGCGGAGACGAAGAGCGTTCTGAAACCACTCGTACTGGACGTTACGGTCACGGTACTCGTTTGTTCTCAAAGCAAGTGTGACGCCTTCGATCGAGTCTAAAATGGGGGCACAGAAGTCGTACGTTGGGTAAATCTTCCAGGTGGTGCCCGTTCGGTGGTGTGGCGTCAGGTTGCAACGGTAGATGACCGGATCTCTGAGCGTGCCGTTCGGGCTGTCGTACGCGATTCTTGCTCGGAGACACCAGCGTTGACCCTGTTCGGAGCCAGACTTCATCTCTTCAAAATGCGCAAGAGTGTCCTCGATACTTAGGCCGCGACGCTTGGATGGTAGGCGGTTCCGCCTATCTTCATCGCCTTTCCCAAGCTCGGAGTCGTCCGCAAAGGCTTTGCCATCTTGAATCAGCTGAATGGCGTATTCGTACATAACCTGGAAGTAGTCGCTGGAGAAGCTTGTTTTCTCGCAAACAATACCCATGAGCTTCAAGTCATGGATGATGGCACCCTGAAACTCCATGGATTCATTTGTTGGGTTCGTGTCATCAAATCGACAGATCAAGGTCCCTCCAGGCCTTTGATGCGCAAAGTAGTCATTGAGCAACGCCGCTTTAGCGTGACCAATGTGCAGGTAGCCGGAGGGCTCTGGGGGAAATCTCGTGACCATTGGTTTATCCATTTGAGGAAGGTCGATCTCATAGCTAGCACCTTTGTAGCCAGTACCCTTCGCCGTGGAGTCGTTCCCTTCCTTTGATTCGTCTGAGGTAGCGTTGGAAATGGCGGCAATGATACCAGACATCCAGGCAGCTGAGTATTCGACGTACTCAAACCATCTGAGTACATTCTTGTAACTCTTCTTCGCCACAGACAAGGCAACATGGTTACCGCGAATTGTGGCCCACACGACCAAGTCGGCAGCGCTGAGTCGATGGCCAGCAACGTACGTCCTCAGCGTGAGATGCATGTCGAGTTCGGCCAGGGCCTCGTCCAGTTTATGAAAGTTTTTGGTAGCAAGAGCCGTTCGCTTAGCAGTCCATTTCGCCATCTGAGCCGTAGCTGTCAGCAAGCTAAGCACGAAGGGAAGACGCGGAGGTTGAATTGATGGAAATAGTTATGATGAGAGCCATACTGACAACTTTTCAGGATCAAGCATCCTGTCTGGAAGGGGCAAATTACAGAGATACTCGACGACGCCGTCGTCAAAGAGTGTGTCTTCCTCCGCGATAGTGAGCCGTACAAGACCACTGGGAATCGAGGTCGAGGCTTCGTGCATTATGGTCGTCAGGTTTGGTAATAGCTCACTCCTCATGGCGTACTCGGCCAGAATCGTGGCTGGGAGAATGCAAGCCAGCTCAGCTTTAGCGGCGACATCGATGTGTGCCATTGTAATGGAATTAGGCTGTGTTGTGTTTGTTTGCAGGGAAACTCATGGACCGAAGGAGTTGTGGGGTTGAGGAAGGAGGATTGACTCACAGGGACGAAAGACTTCCACAAAGGCCGCAGCGGCGGGCAGGACCTCGCAAGGCCCCTCTCCGCTCGGCCCGCCCCCAGCCTGCAAGCTCCCCAGAGCCGCCACCATCGAAGTTGGCGCACTGATCGACCCACAAGCAAACGATCTTCCGCACATATTGACCCGCAACGAGGGCTGTCAACGGCTGACCACTTATCGGAGAGAAAACAATACTATGGCACGGGAACGCTGACATAAGAATGATACCGAGGATAAATTTGGGAACTGGGAGGGAAACACGTATGAGTTCTTCCCATTTTCGACGCTTACTTGATCTATTTCAAGTCCACCAGAGAACGAAAGGCATAATACAGGACTATGTCCAAGGAGGTATCCTACCGTGAGGAGGCGCAGAAACGGGATAGCTTGCATGCCATTGATGCCAGACTCTGTCATTTCCTCCTCGCCCCACCGGTATTGTGATCTGAAGTCAGGGACAGGTCGAATTCCAAGTGATAGTGTTGAATATTGTGCGCTGCGCCCGTTGCGCCCCGAAACCCGACACAGTAGCCACTCATATCAGCTGTAAAGGCCTTGACCACTAATCATCGATCAGATGACATTGTCTGCAGACAGCAACCTGGATTCCCACGTGTTGCTAACAGATAGAACCAAGTTGACCCTGCTCCAGCTTTTCCTTTAGCGCCTTACAGGTTATATGGTTCCACAAAGGGACAAAATGCAAAAGATAACGAGCTTTGTAAAATTGAAGCTTTCAGTATCTCCGTCACCCCGATGCCCATATTTCCTCTGTCGAAACCACCAAGGAATCATGTATTATCGTTACGGTTGCAGTAGCCGCTGCAGGGCTTATTGAAACACCATCTGGCCGCATTTCGTATCCTGACATTGGGCCATGCGCTACCTTGAGCTATCGTGTCCGTCGTGGCCTGACACCGAGCAGTACAAGCGGTAAACCAGAGAAAACCCTGCACGACAACTCCATGCTGCTGTCAACGCCTCGTAATGGTACATGCTTTCAATGATCGCGACGCCGAAGCAGAAAAGAATTGTTGGCACCCCGGGGAGTTCACGTCGATGATGACAACGGATGACGTCTGCGGGAAAGCCGCTAGACAATTCGGCAGCAAAGGGGTGGCGGTATCAGCGAACGGTGGAAAATGCCATGCCATGCGAGGAATGGTGAGTTGAACGAGAAAAATTTCACGAACCTCGCCCCCACTCTTAAGAGGCAACAGGACCACATTGTCTCAGGCTGAAGACCGACCTTGAAATCGGACATTAGAGGTTCTAAGCTCGCAGGGACTACACTGCATTTTCAACTACTGGCGGCATGTTTCCAAGCAAGGTAGTTGATCGCACTTAGGTTGGTGAAGCAACGTCCAAAGGCTCACGATTCGACGGCTCCTTTGCAGTTGCCTCATTCGGCGACGGCGTTCAATCTAGAAATGAGGAGAGCGCACAAGGAGAGAAAAGGGAAAGGGGCCGCTAATCGATGCATAAGCAGTGAGAAGCATGTATTCATAAATGCAAGGGAGATGGCTTCTTCGGATGTGGTAAAACCAATCTGACCCAGCATGCGATCAGCAAAGCATACGGAGTACCTGGCTTCCTACCACACTACGTAGTTTTGAGTACGGAGTACGGAGTACTAGAGCGAGGTCGCATAAAATTGGATCATTAATGGTGGCGCCGACGCGGCCATAGTCGCACGAGAAAGTACTCCGTGCAGAGCACCCGGGACCGTGCGCCGATCCGATACCGTATTTTAGTACTTCGAACCGCTCCGACCATTGTTCCGCAGTGCCTCAGATGCCTTTGGCGCGACACTGCCATGATGCCAATACGAGCACAACTATCCGTACAATGGTTCCTACAAGGTACACTTACCTCAATTATACGATACCACCATGATACCTTGGCATCCCTGAGCCTTGATACGGTCGTCCCCAATCCAACGCTTTGCTTATTCAGCGCAGCGTCTCGAAATGTGGCGATGGGACAACTCTACCAGCAACCACCCATGGCTCGCAAAGTCCCTTCCGCGCTTGCGCAGATACCTTCCGCCCTTGAACTTCATCACCATTCACTATGCGTACTTCATTATCGTGTGCCTCATTTCATCCCTCATTTTCTGGGGGTCCTCGGAGCCTGGATTCAGCATTAGCTATACCGACAGTCTGTTCCTCGTCGTTTCAGCCATGACCGAGGCGGGATTGAACACGGTTAATCTGAGCACGATAACGACCTGGCAACAGATCATGCTCTTTGTCCTCATCTTGCTGGGCAGTTCTATTTGGGTCTCCATATGGACTGTCTTGGCTCGGAAGCACATCTTTGAGAAGCGTTTCGACGATGTTGTGCGCGCGCAGCGTGTTCGCAGGCTCAATCGCCGCTCCAGTTCCGCGTCGTCGAGCTTGCCCAAGATGCGGCACGGCACCTCGTTCCGCAAAGCCCAGACCGTCCCAGCACCTGACACCGCTTTGTGGTCAGAAAAAAGCAGGGAGTCACATGGCGAACGCGCACCGCCAACGCCGGACAGGAACCCGCCAGTGGTTGGCGAGGCCTGGCCCAGAGCGCGGCGCGCTTTGACAATGTCCCGCGCGGAGCTTGGTGAGGCCTCAAGTTTGCATGGTGCCCTGGCCACGAGTGACTCACCCCCGGAAGCGCCGCCGCCGGAGGATCTCCTGGAGCCGGTCACTTCTAACGGACATATTGCTTTCGTCGATCGGCCGCACCCCAACGCCGCAACCCAGGATGCGTCGTCGACTGGCATTTTCAACGTGCATGAGAACACCATGGCGCGGAGGAATGGAGTTGGAAAGGCGCCAGCGGATCAGGAGAAAGCCGAACTTGACATGCAGCACTTTCTGAGGAACCGGGCATCCGGCCGCAACGGCCAATTTCAGGATCTGACCAGCGAGGAGCGCGAGCACCTCGGCGGCTGCGAGTATCGTGCCCTCCTCGTCCTCGCCTACGCAGTACCACTTTACTTCTTCCTGTGGCAACTGCTAGGATGCCTCGCTCTTGGAGCTTGGATCAACAACAACATGCCAGAGACAGCAAGAGGTAACGGCATTAATCCATGGTGGCTTGGCATATTCAACGGTGTCTCCGCGTTCAATAACTCGGGCATGTCGCTCCTCGATGCCAACATGATTCCTTTTCAGAACGCGTACTTCGTCCTCATCACGATGGGCCTCATGATTCTTGCTGGCAATACGGCGTATCCTCTGTTCCTACGGCTCATAGCATGGTCGGTTCTCAAGTTGCTGAAAATCACCACTTCTGAACAGGCTTACTGTGAGTTCAAGGCTACTCTCGAATTCATCCTCAAGTATCCTCGTCGGGTTTACACAAATCTATTTCCGTCTCGTCCCACCTGGTGGCTCTTCTTCATGCTCGTCTTGCTGAACTCCGTGGATTGGGTTGCCTTTGAGCTTCTCAATCTCGGCAATGTTGTCATCGAGCGCATCCCCACGGGCGCTCGCGTTCTTGACGGCTTGTTCCAAGCCCTCGGTAAGATCCTCTGCGGCCATAACTTGAACCTCACCATCAAACTGACAGCCGCCTACTAGCCGTCCGAAGTGGTGGATTTTACGTTGTGCCTATCTCCCAGCTCTACATCGGTCTCCAGGTCTTGTACGTCATCATGATGTACATATCTGTGTATCCCGTGGTCATTACTATGCGTCATTCCAACGTCTACGAAGAGCGCTCGCTCGGCATCTATCGCGACGACCAGCCTGTGCAGCCCGACAGCGATCCAGAGGCTGCTGCGCCACTCCTCTCAAGCTATGCCTCCAGGACCCAAACGCAGGGCTCCACCAACGCTAGCCAGGGCTCCAGCTCTCTAACGAAAACGTCCTCGACCAATCCTCAAACTCTCCTCCGCCGTCTCAGCCGCTCTGATACGGCCGCCGACATTGGGCGCGCCCTGCAGCACACTTTCACAACGTGGCAAGGGGTCGGCGTCCAACCCTTAAAGATTGGTGACAAGCGGGACGCCCCTCCAGGAATCCGTGGAAGTTTGCTGAGCAGCGCCAGCCCCGACAGCCGCATCAACTTCATCAGCCAGCAGGTCCACGGGCAACTAGCTCACGATATCTGGTGGCTAGTGCTGGCGGTCCTTGTGATAACCACGATTGAGACTTCGAATTTCCTGAGCGACCCTGTGGTGTTCTCGGTATTTAACATCATCTTTGAAGTTGTGTCTGCCTACGGCACCGTGGGCATCTCCGTGGGCATACCGACGGCCGATTTTAGCTTCTGCGGGGCATGGCATACCGCGAGCAAGCTTGTGCTTTGCCTCGTTATGCTGCGAGGCCGGCACCGTGGGCTACCTGTCGCTCTAGACCGGGCTGTGCGCTTGCCGGGGGAGCAGCTTCATCGCGATGAGGAGGAGGATCATCGCATCAGGAGAACAATGACGAATAGACGGCTGAGTTTAGACGCCTCGTAGGTGCTGTCAACCGGGCGGATACAGGCAGTCCCGATGGTGTTACCCAGCAACGCGTAACCCGTTTGTATTCCAGAACCAATTTTCTCTGTGAACTCTTGCCCGTTCAACGGCATTGAAGATGGGAAAATGCCCTCGTTTCCGTTTCTATGCCGGGGGAATTTCTGACTCCTACATTCTTCTAGTCATGGCTGGCCTTGTCTTTTGTTGGTATGAGCATCGCTAGAGCCATCGTCACGAACCCTAGAACCGTGGTAAGGGTCCATGGTAAATGCCTAACCGAAGATATCAAGTACTCTTCCTCTTCCCCCGGAGCGAATGATACGGGGAGCCATTATGTCGGTTGGGAAGAGAAGATGAAGGAGTTTCAGAAAACACAGCGCTTTGCTATGCGGCTAATCTTCCACAGCGTGACACAGCCGTGTCGCACTCTGGCGAATTCGCAACAACGGCCGTCACCGCATCCAACACACCACTGCAGCGCTCTTCTGAAGGTTGTAAGCCTTCATTTCACGGAGTGCCAAACCGAGGAAGCGCGAGGAAGCGCAGATGACTCCAAGTTCGTGGGGGAAGGAGTCGTTTGCAGCGACGGGAGGGCATTTCTATCGCTGCGCTGCTGGGACCACTCAGCTGTCGTTTGGGAACATAAGGATAGTGCTTGACGGTCTCTGAGTTAACATGGCCAGGAGGTGCATGGCGCCTTTCTCGACGCTTCCCAAACTCAACGCACCTGCTGTTGAGGTCAGCCACCTGACCAGGATGCAATTGATCCGACGATCCACCTCGACATGCAACACAGCTATATTGCAGCAGCCTGACCTAAACAAGGAAACAGGGCAAAATATCAACTAGCATACTGGATAGCGATAAGAGTTGTTGGTGTTGTCCTGGGCTGCTCGGCTTGATCCAAGACCGACCATGCCAAAAAGATGAATTGAGCTGATGCTAAGGCCGAATCGCGGCAGCGTGGAATTCCATTCCCCCCAAACTCCCAATAGCACGCCCCAGCCGCTGTCATGCCGGGTCTTGTCGTGTTCAAGCAAGATCGTGAGCATGATGCGAACCTATGTATCTTTATCGCAATTACATGTTCCGTTAGCTCAAGTCCACAAGCACAGCTTGCCACTTCCATTGCCTCCTGCGACCCAATCCAATGTCGGGTGGAATTGAGCAACAGCCGGCACAGCGGTGATGCCCTCGCCATCTAATTGAGCCAGCTGGCTGCCGTCAGAAGCGAAGACGTCGACGAATCGATTCATGTTCGCTATGACAAATTTCTGGATTCCATCATGTGGCCGTTTTTGCCATTGAGGTTTGAGAATGGTGACCCATCGCCCGGTTTGGTTGTTATGGCGGACCTGGTGCGCTGGCTCCATAGCCTTTGATCCGATGTCATGGCCAGCTGTCCAGGTGCTCGCATCCGAAAAGTCGTAAATCTTGACGGTGTCGTCGTACGACGTTGTTGCAACGTGACCGCCTGCGCTCCATGAGGCGTGCGACACAGAGAGACGAGACTCGTGTTCACCGAGTAGCACCGGGTGTCTCAGGTCCCCTTTGCCAGCCATTTTACGCGTATCCCAAATTTTCATGGTGCGATCCAGGGAAGCAGTGGCAATGAGGTGAGGCTGCAATGGATGCAGAGAGAAGCCTCCTATCTTCTGCTCTGACAGCATCCATATCTCCTCTGACCGCGGTGCGCGTACGTCGTACCGCCCAACTCCGCCATCCAGGGTCGAGAAGAAAAGCAAATTCGGTTGCGAGACTGCCATGTCGAGAGCGGACAGCGGCATGTCATCGCCGTCGTCCGATGGCGCGAACACCTGAACCGAGACGCCCTTGTCCAAATCCATGGCTCGTATTGTCGAGTCATACGACGACGTGTACACGGTATTTGCGTCTGCAGGAGCGAAAACAAAGGACGTGACTGTCCTCGCGTGCGTTTTGAAGGCAGAGATTATCGGGTCGGCTCGCTGTGTGTCCTCGTCATCGTCGTCTTGCTCGGGAGCTGTTTGAGAGCCGTCGAAGACGCCAACGGCGCCCTCTTTGTCTCCCGCGAAGATAACAGGCTTTTCTTCCGTTGGGTGGAAGCCGAGCGAGTAGACTCTTTGTGGCGTGATCTTGATGTCTGGTCCCTCTTGTTAGCATGCAGCGACAGGGCACCGCGGGGATCCTTACCATTGGGCAACCAATGCTCGTACAGATTCAAACCTCCCATTCGCAACCGCAAGTCTTTCAACGTCTTGTCCGTCGTCTGCTTGACGTCATCTTCAGTAAATGTCCGCATGCCAGGTTCAGCACCTCGGACTATGCCCTTGAGCCCATCGATGCCACTCCCCCACTTCTTCCCTTCGACCACGATATCGCCGAGAACCAAGTCTTCGTTCACGCGTCGTTTTTTGGCCTGAGCCTTTGCAATGTCATTCTCAATGTCGACGGCCATTCGTCGCTTAAGATCTTCCGAGTCAGCCTCCATTCCGGCAAGGCGAGAACTCATGCGAGTTGGCTTCGTGGGTTCACGTTTGACTGGTTCGGCGCGCGATCTCCGTTTCGGGGCTGTAGATCTCACGATGGGCTTTTTCTCGGGAATGACCTTCTGTGCCGTAGTTGAGATGTCTTTGAGAATCGCACGATTGGCGGCGATGTTCTCCAACCGTTTCCGCTCAAACGCGCTCATTTCTGCCTCCTTTTTGATGGGCATCTTGGCGGTGCTGAGCGCTTCAACTTTCTTGAACTTGATAATCTCATATGTCACAAAATGGTAGGCCTTGGCGCAGAAGCGAGTGCCAAAAATGGAGCTTTGTAGATGGAGGGGGGCGAGTTCAAGTGCGCAGCTGGAGGGACAGCTGCGAGGTCAGGGCGGCACGGTCGTTACAGCTGGCGGTGCGGTGCGGCTGGTACGCGACTGCGCGCGTGAGTGTAATTGACCTCGGCGCGAGGTCACGCGCCAGGCTGCCCATCGCGTTGAGTGCCGAACATTACCCGATCATCTCATCCAGGTCGGCGGGCAAATTTCACGACACACTGCCTCCTTGCCCGCAATGATCTCTGAACCCACCGGCAGCGTCTAAAATGATGTCGTCGACATTGGTACCGTTTCTGTACCAGACGCGGACCCTACAACGCGCGTTTGCGGCGCAGCCCGTGCTCGTCTTGGCCCGACATGCTCACGCATCACGGAGCAGGAGAACCGTGAAGCATGACAACGCCATCCCCTTCGAATGGGACCACGACGGTGCACAAGAGGAGCTGAGTGATGCACCCGGACATCAGTCGACGATCACGCCGTCAGAGGCGGAGGTGTTCAAGGGGATTTTCGACGAAATCGCTCAGGGTCGCATGCCCGCCGCCAAGAAGCGAATATCGCCGACGGACGGGACTGTTCCGTGTGTTCCTGGAGTGCCGGCCGGTTCAAGGTCGGAAGCGGACTCCTCGAGTCCATTTGACCAGACCACCGGCATGGCCCGGTCGATTGTTGAGCAGGCTCGCGTAACGGAGTTTCGAGACAAGTTTCTGCGCCGGTACCCACTGTCGCTTCGCAACGCTGCTCAGGTTGCCTTGGGGCTGTATGAGCTGGAGCCAGGGTCCTCTGGACAGGGCCGGGTTGTGGAGCTAGATGAAGCCGATGAGAAGAAGTGGGAAGAGCGGGCGCGATATGAACGGGCCAGGGTTGAAGAGCGTGAGAGGGTTGAAGCCTTGATGAAGAGCTGCGACACCGACGCTGCTCTGTGGCAGGTTATGGAGAAGGAGGTCTTTTCCTTGCCACAGAAGTTGGGAATTGTACAACATCCCCAAGGCAAGGCCCCGAGAACCTCGGGAGTTGCCAGGACGAAGCAAAGCGCAGCCAAAGAAAAAAATGCGACAGCCAGTGCCAACCCTACGGATAGCACTGTCGCAACGCAGCAACGAGCCTCTGAGGAGAAGCGCATCATGGACGTTCATGGGCCGCTGTACCCGCACTTCATCAGCACAGGCCTAGCGCTCTTTGACACTGCGTTCGCTCGCCCTTCGCCCTTCGCGTTCAAGCTACTCCCGCGAGTCAAAGCACTGGGCCTGCCTTCATACGTTCTCGGTGTCTCGACGCCCTTTTACTCGCAGCTCGCCCGGATGCATTGGAGCCGCTTCGGCGACGCCAACTCCGCGCTCGATGTCTTGCAGGAGATGAACTCTGCCGGACTGTACGCCGACGACGAGGTTAGGGACTTGCTGGTCAGGATTCGGGATCACCTGCACGGCTGCACATGGGGTGCGCAGGGGCCGTTTGTCATGGCTGTGATGGAGTCTGGCCCATACGACGTGGCGTTGACACAGAGGCTGGAGGAGATGGACAGATTCGTAAGGCAATCGCTCAGTGAGCGCATCAGCGAGTAGGCTACGTGAGGGCAGGCGGTCACTGGTCAAGTGACGGCCCTTGACGCATGTGGACTTGCCTTTGTGAATGCCAGTGTATTTTTGGTATTTGGAAATTCACTTGAGCTTAGATGAGGCAACTCATATCCTGCCTCTCCCTGCATTGATACCCAATAGAGCTGGAGAAGCAGAAGAAAAGATCCCCACTTTCGCAAGAACGGCTCTGAATGATGCAGGATTTAAAAAGGTACGAGTAAGCACGCAATTTCGAGATTGAAATAAAGGGATCTTTCAGCGCGCGTTGATTTTCCCCTGTGCAATAGCAATTCAAGTCTGTTCCGACCGGCAGTTCGCATATGCGTCGGGCTGTACATGTAAACAGCATAAGGACAGCAAGAGTAGCCAGCGGCTAGTTAATGATGTCGTAGTGCGCCCACGATATTTTCAACGGGGACACCCACAGGAATCAGCACGACGATACGCGCAGCATGAACTATGATGCTACAAGACGAGCAACAGAAACAGTCTAATGCCAGACCAATATTGTAACGCTAACAGATCATGAAAACGGATATTCATTTACAAGAAACCAGATTTTGCTACCCTCTCAGCAACTTCGCCCTCCGTCGGCTGAACCAGTGCGGGTCTTGGCTAGCTCTGTCATGCTCTCTGACTCAAACGTCCTGGAACTCCTTGCTGGAGACTTGAACTGGCTCCTGCGGCGCTGATTGCTGCTGCCGCTTATTTGCCCTGCACCCTTGGTACCGACAATGTCTGGGACAGCGGGTCTCTGTCCTCGCTTCAAGTCATGGAATAGAGTCTTGCACGCGTTCCAAGATGTTACAGCGTAGATGACCGCATTCCAAAAACCCTGTAGAGGCAGAACAAATGCGCTCATGAACTGGAGCGTAACAGAGGTGTCCTTTTCATGAACAACCGAATAGACCCGGTTTGCACTTGAGGGGATCCAAGTTATGAGGATGGCCGTGAAGAAGAGGATAGCGCACTTGGTATACGACCATGCCGCATTGTTCAGCTCATGGTTGCGTCGTCGGGCAGATTTGACGGGTCGATGCGGCGCGACTTGTGCAGCCGTTGTCTGCTGGATAGTTCTGTCGTGGACAGATTGCCCTATGTCGTCACCGGAGGCCTTATAGGTATCGGCAGAGATGTGGACAGAGTAGGCGCCATTGCCACCTCTGGAGTTTTGAGCAGACGGAGGGTCGCATCTCGGCATGGAGCCGAGCTGGATTCCGGACTCGCCAGCGGACTGGCTCGTCACCGTGACCTCGGTTCTCTTGATTGTCGTGATGGCTTCGCCGTTCACCGAGAGAGGGTCCGGATCCGACGAATGAAAGTTATACAGCTGCTTGCGCTTTTCGTAAATTGTGCGGCCAGCTCGAATGTAGATGAAGAAAGTGACGAGGATCACAGCCCTGCGTCAGAGAAGGTTAGAATCCGCCAAACTTTGACGCATGGGGATGAGGTAACTCACCAAACCGGGCCGTAAAATGTGGCAATGCGGAGGACATCGTAGTCGGTTGACACCCAGCACCACAACGTCGCGTTTCCATAGATGCGCTGGCCTTGACCGTTCTTCACGAATATAAACGTGAAGGCAGGGATGAAGGGAAGGCCGTAGCAGCAAAGCAGGTACCAACGCTCCATTCTGCGCAGGCGCGCTGCGTCGAACTTGTAATAGAAGGTGAGGTAGACGTTAATTGCCATGGCCAATGTCCAGAAGGCATCTGCGGGGATGAAGCTGGTAGCGCTGTCAGTCTTGGCGGACGAGAGGTCTTGACGTTCAGCGCAACGAACAGTTGGAATAGGAAGGCCTGAAACTGGCAGCCAAACGAGTCTAATTGGTCGAGATAGCCACGGGACATCAGCGTGCCAACGTTGGCCAACATGTTGCCGAAGGATGCGAAGAACACGAGCCGGTTGATTGGTTTGTGAAACGCAGTCGACATGCAAAAGGTGGCGATGGTGAACATGCTACCCAAAAGCGAGAGTACCGAGCAAACGCGCTCGATGACACTGATAGCATCGAGTTGGCCATCGGTGAGTTGACCCATGGTTGCTGTATTCTTTAATGAGCCGGCGAATCTAGCCGCTCAAAGTGTAGAGCCGTTTGTGCGGCAAGGAACTGAAAGTTGAACTAAAGGACGCATGAAGCGGCTGACTTCATTCCTTATGCCAAGCCCACTTGATCTCGGGAAACGTACGATAGAAGTAGGCGATGCGGCGGGTTTGCATTCCGTTGTCGAAAGAATTTTAGAACAACCTAGGGCCTCTGCAAGCTCACAAATGAGGGGCGACGGACATAGTTGTACGAGTAGTGTCAAAGAATCGACATGCAGCCACATCCCCACAATGATCAAAGGGGTGATATTCAAAAGCGGACTAGCTAGCACGAGAACGTGAAGTCGGGTCGATGAGCGGAGAGGTCCGTCGCAGATGGGTTCGCTGATCATGGCCCAAGCTTTAGAATCGGTGGATCGCCTTGAGTCGATCTGGGTTAAGTCGGCGGAGATGAGGATAGTTGGAAGAGGAAAGATCGCTAGTTCGGCCCTTGAGTCGGAGGAACAAAAAAAGAATAGAAATAGAAAAGGGGGAAATATAGATGAATGGACTACGGGCCGCGGGCCGTGATGATGGATTTGCCTGTCGAAACCAAGACCCATATCATAAGGGTGTGCAGCCTCGCCCCAAAGCGGGAGGCTAACTCTGGTAGCACTACGAGTATGTGCAAGAAGGATGTACCGACAGCGGTGGGAAATACGTCCCACGTACTACGCACAAGTAGTAGTATTGGTAGTTTGCAGAGCCTGTCGATTTGCGGACCGGCACGACGACTTCCGGTTTTGATTGTTGTGGGACGTGCACGCCCGAGCGGCGCCGAAAAGCACCGACGTTCGAGTCAGTCAGCGTCTGCTAAAGACATCGATCAGCCCTGCAACCTGGCCCACCTCTAAGTTAACCCCAAACTTGCACGTTCTCGTCCGGATCTGCCTCAAAGCCTTGACCAAAGGTATGTGTGCCGTGACACATTATTCTTCATAGTACTCTTATCAGGCAATCGCGCAGCTGACCCCCTGTTCCGTCTCTTGACGATTTGCGACTGGAGGATTCTAGCCCGCGTTGCACCTGAGCGCCCGACGCGCTGACACTAGCTGTGAATGAATTCCAAGGCAGCCTTAAAGCCACTCCAAGACCCAAAAATCCCTGCTCCTGAGGCGCGGGTAAACATAGCCCGAAATCTCTATGCTTTCCACCGACGGAACGGTGCTGTTTCGCCATGTCAATGTCCAACAGCGGGCAGGCTCCTGGCGACCGATTCAGGTGCAATCGTGCCCCTCAAGGGCAGGGGGGAATATGTGACCCTGGGCCTGCTGAGACCCAAGTTCACTGCCGCACTGCCGCTAGCGTTGACACTACATGTACCGAATGTTGAACTCCAGACGGTCGGCCTTGTACCATAGGGAACCTAAATGGCATATCTGCAGCCGTTAAGGTACGTTCAGAGTATCGATCAGCATCAAAGCAATGCTGATTGGCTTTCTTCATACAAGGCGCCGTGTGAAGCAATTTGTAGAGCGTCGTTAGAGCCCTGCCGTGGCGTGTGGCTGCCAATTACATTGCCCCGCTGCATGGTGGCAGGGGGCCAGCCGTCCCCCACACCCACAACATTACTCGGAGGGTATTCGTATTTGCTAGTACGTACGAGTACTACGTACGTAGAACTCGAAGTAATTAATTAGCAGGTGCGTGGAATAAAATCCACGAGCAGCATGACAAGAAGAATAGAAGCTGAACGACCAAGAGTTACGATTTCTCGTAGTTACATGTATCTGTCTTCCCGCATCTTATGGAAGAGGCATATCCTTCAATGGGCAGAGATGGCACCGGGAAAAAGCATCGTCTTTCATATACGTGTGTCGATGTCATGCTCTGGAGCTCAGACACCCAAGATGCTACGTCTGCAGAATGTCATTGTCGGGCTCGCGGTTCACGATTCACAAAAACCTTGCAATCGCTGCATCTTGATCTGCATCCGAGAACCCAAGTGCTGTGGGGTCGGGCCGACAACCGCATAACAATGGGACTTCTGCCGTCTTTAGCGCGTGACTCGTATTGAGGTCAGCCGTGAGCTACTGGACCTCGAATTGCCATGTCACCCTGAGGAATAACGTTGCATAGATGACCTCACCTTCGGCTCACAGTCTATGCTGAACGACGAGCTCCTTCTTTGAGCAAAGATGACGATGTCTTTTTAATGACCAATGCATTTCGCGGATTTGGTGCAAATTGCTATCTGCGTTGTACGTCGGGATGACTGGAGCACAGTTTTCGATTCGGCTGCCGGTGAAGAAATGTCCGGCTTTAGCAACTGCCGTATGCGACCGCAACTGCAACCCATCCCATCTGCTACGGCTTTCTAATGAGAGTTAGGGTAAGATTTCAATTGCCGCGTCGGCGACCATATCCGTAAATTACGTCAATGAGCTCCTGGCTCGTGATCACTCCCAGGCTGACCTTCTTGGTTTGGCTACCTCCCTCAGGGATAAGGCGTTGGGAACGTCGTACATTTGCCGGCACTCCACCTTCTTCATCACCGGTGCTGCGATTCTTTCCGTGAAGAAGGTAGCTCAACCAATACGAAATGCTTCGGTTGTAGTAGAGATATTCATCAAGTCCTGTGCACTCCCCCAAGCTTTCACATGCTCGCCATCGATATTTAAAATCGCTATCCCGCCGCTTTGAACATGTATGCCTGCGGTTACGTAGCAAAGAGAAATATATTGACAATTCCACACCACTTGCGGGCAGTAAGTCCTGTTCTGCTGTCATTTCATTTTCCGCCACAATTTGTATCCAGGTGCTATCCTGATCAATGTTGACCCTTTCATTTCTTTAACACTAGAACACACCCCGACAACCATGATTTGCTGTTTTCTTATACTCCTAAGCGCTCTGGCGGCGGGATTTCCTCTCAACCAGGAGATGCTCACGAAGCAGGCACTTAAAGGCGTTCCCGCTGGTTGGGAATTAACAGCTGCTGCTCCCGCTAACCTCACAATCAACATGCATATCCTCATGAAAGAGCGAAACATGGACAAACTCCAGCAGCGCCTCTTGGAGGCCAGCGACCCGAGCCATCCTGACTATGGCAAGCACATGTCCAAGGCTGAGGTTGAAGCCATGACTGCCCCATCGGCGTCCAGCGCGAATGCAGTGATGAGTTGGCTCGCTTCATACGGCATTAATGTCGGCGAGCCCTCGAACGGTTTCATATCTGTCACAATGAGCATCGCTGAGGCCGAGACAATGCTCGGCACCAAGTACGGCATATTCTATAACGCTGCCAGGGACCGCTTTACCGTACGCACGACCGAGTACAGTTTGCCCAGACGTGTGCATAACGAAATTGCACTGGTGCAACCGACGACCATGTTTAGTGACATGAACATGTTCAACGACCGCGCAAGAAGTGCCCTCATTTTTACCAAAGATTCGACGCTGGAGACTCTCCAATCGAGCTGCGACAGTGGCATCACGCCATCGTGCCTTCAAGACCTGTACAACATTAACTACACACCTCAAAATGCCAAGACAACAATTGGAGTTACAGGATATCTCGGACAAGTCGCCAGCCAGTCGGACTTGCAATCCTTCCTTCGTCAATATACAAACATCTCTTCGGATGCCGCGTTCAACGTTAAGCTCGTGAATGGAGGTTCAAATGATGGAGACGGCACCATTGAAGCAAACCTAGATACACAGTCAGTCTACAACACTCTGATTTTGCTAATATACGACAGCTTACATTTAAGGGGAACGCAGGTACGCCATGGGTCTCACATATCCTATCAATAACGACTTCTACGAGATTGGTGGCCAACCTCCCTTCAAGCCGGATGCGGGCACACCGACAAACACAAACGAGCCGTACCTTGACTGGCTGAACTACATGAATAGCCTTGATCAGGTCCCTCAGACCGTGACTTCTTCATATGGTGACAATGAGCAGACCGTGCCTCGCGACTACGCTGACGCTGTGTGCAACCAATTCATGAAACTTGCCGCCCGTGGAGTCAGCATTTTGGTCAGCTCTGGAGATGGTGGCGTCTCTGGAGGCCAGTCAAGCTCATGTATGAGCAATGATGGATCGAACACCCGAAAATTCCTACCCACATGTGAGTCGGGAACGCCCATCTCTCGAACGCGGGGTATTCTTCCAGGTGGCTGACTTTACAACTCTCACAATAGTCCCCGCGAGCTGTCCGAATGGTGTCACAGCGGTGGGTGGCACTACGCAGCTCAAACCTGAAGTAGCAGCAGGGCTCTCGTCCGGTGGGTTCTCCGAGTACTACCCTGCGCCACCCTACCAGTCGTCGTCGACGAAGTCTTACTTGTCCACAATCGGCAACCAATACTCGGGCCTGTACAATCCTCAAGGTCGCGGGATCCCTGACGTATCCGCGCAGGCTGAGAATTTTCAGGTCGTGCAGGGTGGATTCAGCACCTCTGTGGACGGAACAAGTTGCTCGGCGCCAGCCTTTGCATCGATTGTGGCTCTTCTCAATGATTATCTTGTGGCCCAAGGCCGGCCCCCTCTGGGCTTCTTGAACCCATTTCTGTACGGCAAAGGCAGGGGAGGCCTGAACGATATCACCGAGGGCTCAAACCCCGGGTGTAACACAGACGGGTTCTCCGCGAGGACTGGATGGGACCCAGTCACTGGCTTGGGCAGTCCGAACTTTGCTCTGCTGAAAAGTCTCGTATAACTAGCTCAGATTTACACGCCATATCTCTGTTCACTGGTCTCGTTAACCCTTGCACGTCTTATGTGGCGCCCAGTTGAGGATAGATCTTGAGCCCGTGACATGATACATCCACCCATTAGCATAGGCGGTTTCGGAACGATAATCGGCGCCAGTAGTCCCTCGCTGACCCCTCAGATGGCCGCTTGCCAGCCAAGTAAAATACTCCGTAGTCTGCATACACTTGCAGATGCTTCACTCTGTGTAACGATACCCCGCAGACAACGCCTGACGCGCAATATCAAGGGGAGCTTTTCACGTCTCGCTTTCTTCTAAGATGCCTCCGTTACGCTGCTCCTTTTCCTGCTCACCAGCTCGTTCCCACTTTCATTGTCCTTCATCATTCGCCAAGTAAGAATAGCTGTTACCTGGACCACGATATTCGCTTCCGCATCGCGTCTGACTATTATGACTACTCAAAAAGAAGGCAAAGAATATGACATCATCTTTGCTGGGGGAGGGACTGCGGCTTGTGTGGCTGCTGGTCGCCTGGCCGAGGCAAATCCTCATCTCTGCATCTTAATCATTGAAGGCGGCAAGAACAACCTAAATGATCCCACTGTGATTAATCCGGCCGCGTTCCTGTCACACCTGACACCAGGCTCGCGAACAGCCCTTTTCTACCAGTCGAACAAAGAAGACGCGCTTAACGGCAGAGCATCCATTGTGCCGAGCGGAGGCATTCTCGGAGGAGGCTCATCAATTAACTTCATGATGTATACGCGAGGTGAGAAGTCTCCATTCGTGAGGCTATCCCGACAATATCTGACGAGGCCAAAAGCTCAAGGCATAGACTACGACTCATGGAATACTGAAGGCTGGGATGCGGAGAGTCTGCTTCCTTTTGCTAGGAGGCTCGAAACGTACCACCTCGATGATCCATCAGTCGACAAGAGTCTCCACGGATACGACGGCCCTATCCATGTCTCCTTTGGCACATGCGGCCCTACGGCTCCACAAGAAGATGTTCTTGCTGCAGCTGAGTCTATAGGACAGAGGGAACTTGTTGATCTTCAAGACTTCAAAGCCGTGGGTGGCTTCTCTCGATGGCTTCGATACGTCGGGCCAGATGGCAAGCGGCAGGACGCAGCTCATCGGTACATCCACCCATTAATGGGTTCGAGCAAGACCCCTAATCTCCATCTCCTCATTGAGAGTAGGGTGCGCCGGGTAGTCTTCGACGGTGCCCGCGCTGTTGGTGTTGAGTATGAATCTTCAACCACATCACAGCCAGCCACCGGTTTGAGACAGGCCAGCACGTTCACTATTAAAGCGAAGAAACTTGTTGTCATCTCAGCGGGTGCTCTCAGCACACCATCCATTCTTGAAAGGTCAGGGGTTGGCAATGCAGAGCTACTCACGAAGCTACATATCCCAGTGATATCGGACCTTCCTGGAGTTGGTGAGGAGTATCAAGACCACCACTTGATGTTATATCCATACAGAACGTCACTAAAAGTTGATGAGACTCTTGATGCCCTGCTAAGCGGCCGTCTAGACTTGTCTGCGGCTATCAAGGACAAAGAGCCACTCCTAGGTTGGAACGCCATAGATGTGGCCGCTAAGCTCCGGCCATCAGAGGAAGAAGTGGCACAACTGGGTCCCGAGTTTCAAGAGCTCTGGAGTCGCGACTTCAAGGAGCAGAAAGGGCGGCCTCTGATGCTCATGGGCGTATTATCCGGATTCTTTGGAGATCACAAACTTCTCGACGACGAAGATGGCATATCCCAGTATGCCACGATCGGTACTTATACAGCCTATCCTTACTCTCGTGGAAATATACACATTGTTTCCACCGACATGAAAACGCCCGCCTCTTTCAACACTGGCTTCTTGTCGCATCCAGCAGACGTGCTCAAGCAGGTCTGGGCATACAAGAAACAACGCGAACTCTATCGTCGTACCAATGCCTATGCCGGTGAGCTTGCTCTTGGCCACCCTAAGTTCCGCGATGGCAGCAAAGCATCGCTCTGCGATCACCACCCTGTCGACGGTGGTTACGAAAATATCGAGGAGAGAAGGAATTTGCCATCTATTGAGTACGATGCTGAGGACGATGCGGCGATTAAGGACTGGATCCGGTCTAATCTCAGCACGACTTGGCACTCCCTGGGAACATGCAAAATGGCTCCGAGAGAAACTGGAGGCGTGGTCGATAAACACCTTAACGTGTATGGAACGCAGGGATTGAAGATTGTCGGTCAGTATACTTGCATCTAGACGAAGACAGAGAACGCTGCTGATCTGCCTTAGATCTTTCTATTGTCCCGGAAAATGTCGGAGCAAACACAAATAATACGGCTCTTATTGTTGGAGAAAAGGCAGCCGATATTATTGGCAGGGAATTTGATGTTCGTCGATGATGGAATTAATGAAGCCGCCGTAGCTAATAAGCATTACCGTTTAGCTTTATAGTTTACCCTTGGAAATTACTGTCAGTCCTGCCGTTACACACTTCATTGAACGTCGTTACGTGGGCCCGGCGAAGATGCAGCTTTGTCCCGCTCTCTCTTGCCCGAATATTTTCGACAAAAACAACCCTTCGATCATAGTGCGCCTACTTGTTTGCGTTTCTTGGAGAGAAGCCGCAAGTATATGCCTTCCGACGTCATTTGCACAGAAGATGTCCAGCAATCAGTTAACAGAATAAAAAGACTTCGTGAGTCGCGTAGACCGACGAAGAGCGGCTACTTAGGCCAGCAGAATATTGCTTGCATATGGATTACACGTGCGCTCGCTCATGTCAAAATAGGCTCCTTCGATCCAAGCAGCAGTGCATCGGTAGGCATGGCCAAACAACCAGCGATCTGGATCCTCGCTATGCCGATTGTCCGCGAACTGAGCTATCGACATTCCCTTTACCGTGAAATGACACTAGCGGCCGAATTGGGTTCTCGCCTTCCAACTTGAACTACCAGTTCCGTGCTCAGTCAGACAACAAACGGTGTATTGGCTGCTTGTCCGTCTACTTTGGACAGTGTGATGCCGCTACGTACAGACTGTGTCGAGGAAGGTAGTAAGTTCGTGGATGTTGCGCCACGCGCCACGCGGGGTACGGTTGAGCTCCCATTCGACGCTCCTAATTCATGTCATCGCAATGACGCGGGAAATGCATCATGTACGCTACGTCAAGCCCGAGTGGCACAGCTCTGTCACGCGATGCATGTTTGGCTATATAGGTGCCTGAAGCCATCACATTCTGCAGTTACCTTCCTTCCTTCGAACATCCTTGCAGTCAACAGATAATTGCAAACACAAACTATAGCCTCCAACCACCGCCACCCTAAACGATTAATTGAATACGCTACCCATCATGAGCGGCATCACTGACGAGGCGGCCATTGAGACCCACGATTTCATCCAGCACGCCGAGGAAGAGGAAGAAAGGGCAAGCCGCTGACCCTCTACCGACGGTCTCCTTTGAAACCCCAGTAACATGAGTAATAGCTGCACGAGCATGACCATGATCAGGGCATGGCACCGAAATCTGGAAAACGAGCAACAGCCGGCCTCGGCGACGCCCCTGCTGGCAAAACTCAGGGTACCGGGAAAGAATCCAAGCTTGATAGGGTGAAGGAAGCTTTGCACATGAAGAAATAAGCAATCTGTCGTCCACCAGTACCTCGGGTTGAGTGATCCGAGAAGAATATGTGACACCAAGGTCGGTGAGGCAGCTGAAAATTCTAATCGATTGAGAGGCTTCGGCAGTAAAAGAAATCATGACATTTTGCATTCGTGAATCAGTGATTGATTATTTCATATTGACGAGAATATCTGCGCAAAATGGGCAGGTTGCTGGCGCCCGTTGATGCAGACGTATAGCATCAAATTCATGTCGGAGCTTCATGCGACCCCATTTCCCGCAATGGTTGACTGAAGCATCTACTGGAGGCTACATGGAGCCCGGAGAGCCCGTGTTTTGACCAACCTGGATTGTTACCCGCACGCAAAACTACATCGTCTCACTTTGCCCCGAAAGCAGTAACTATGCCTCTTCACATGCCTTATTGCTCCTTAATCATCGGCGGCCCCATAATCTTGAATCATCCAATGAAGGCTGAAGGGTACCAGATGCGATCATTTTTACGAGCCGTTGCAGCTTACCACCGATCGCGATGATAATATTTCACCTAAATGACGGGAAGGAAAGGGGTAGCGCTCTTGGTAAATGACAATGAGGAAAGAGAACCAAGTCACTGGGCTAGACAAACTCTGTGCAGAGTGACCCAGAGGAAAAATGCTATCGCATCCAGGCTAGCTTTCACAGTGACCAGTTATGTACTTCTACTTGGCTTTATGTGCATATCTGGTGTATTGAACCTCCCACCTTTGCTCAATGTTTTCTTTGTGATGAGGAGGATTGTAGGGGAGCTTTTATATCTGCTGAGAACATGGGTTCCCATCTCTGAGAACCGTTTGCTGAGATTTCTACTTGTATGAGACACTATAGATCTCGAACCATCCCAGGCCACCATCCCACGCCAAAGGCGATCCGGTCGTAAACATGCTGGTTTGTGATTTGACGCTCACGAAACTATTACTCTTTTGACCCAGACTCAGACTGTATGTTGAACCTTGGGGGTTGTACGATATGGTGATCGGTTGGGCCTTGAGAATATCCTTTGTGAGGCTGCCTACGTGGGGAGGGCCAGCAACATATTTCTTGTCTTTGGCTGACTGGAGGAAAAATTGGTTTGAGCCACCAGTAGCATGGACGATCCAGCGCTGTCGAATATCGTCGTGGTTACTCGTGGCAGGTGAGATGCCAACGGAGCAACCGCCCATGTTGGTCAGCGCACCACCCACGGTCTCGAAAGTGAGAAACCGGCCTTCTGTAAGTAGGCCGCGCGCTCTCTTGAAGCCATCTTCAACCAATTGACTCATGTTCTGGTTGGCGTTTGGCTGTCCGTACGGGACGGGTGGATTTGGTGTCGCGTAGTCGGAGAGGCATCTGGCTGGCCCAACCCATGGTCCTGTTAGCGAGCCAAGGGTCAGGTTACCGCTGTATCGGCTCGGGTCGTCCGGTAGGGACTCGGGTGCGCGCGTTACTGCAATCGGAGGAATGGAATAGTCGGGCTAGCAGAGGACTTAACTTAGCAATCAATGTCGAAGGGTAAAATGGCATCGCTCGCGGAGATATTTGGCGTGAGCCAGAATGCCCGACGAGACTTCGTATTGCACTCACACTGTCGAAATCAAGGGCGTTGACAAGATTGGACATTTGGTCACGACGCCACTGCGTCAGTTCATTACTGTGAACGCCCCCGTACCCGTTTGCAGCAGCCCACTGCTCGACAAACATGATGTCTGAGCTGTGATCGCTGCGCTCTGTGAAGACGTTCCCACCGCGGGTGTAGGGAGAGATGATGTAGCGTGGTGTGCGCCAGCCTTCGATCGACAATCAGCGCTGTGCTCAACAAGCGAGGCTCACTGATCACGACATGCTCGTGCATTGCATGTACACGGAGAATGTGGTTGGGGGGGGGGGGGGGGGGGAGCAGAATGGCTAACCTGGTCCGACAGGAACATATCCAAATTGGTTATAGGGATCTTGCATCCACTCTCCAGCAGTGCCTTTGTCGGCGACTTGTGGAACGACGTGGTCCGCCCAACCCCCTTGCTCTGCGGAAAACAGTCAGCCGGCCACGCCGAGGGATGCAAATTATTCGAAGCATTTGCTCACCATCATAGCTGATTATCAACACAGTTTCATTGTAAGCTGGGCTGCTGGTAATGGCATCCACGACCTTTTTCTGGAGCCATGCGCCGTCGATGGGCATATTGGGAGGATGCTCCGCCAGTTCTTGGGGGCCGATGATCCAGCTTACCTGTGGCAACGTGCCATTAGACGCATGCTCGTAGAAAGTGTCCAATCCGGGATACGAGTTGCCCTTTTCACGAAGCGGCGAGCCCTTCGGAGCGAGCTGGTATTGTTCAAAATAGGCGAGCATGTTGTCCTCAAAGTTGTCGAGGTCCTGCCACACCTGCCAGGAAATGCCAGCTTCCTCGAGATATTCGGGGAAAGTCTTCCAAACAAATGGGAAACAGTTGAGGCCTGGTTTTTCACACCCTGCCCGATGATTATCAGCTGCCAAGCTCACTGCAATGACTGGTGATGTGAGCAAAGGCACGCTTTAAATTGAGAGCTCACCTGGGGTCGCGGAATTGTCGATGATCATGCCTCCCTTTCCGTCCGGATTTGATGGAGATCCGGGAATATTGATGGATCCGCTCATCCAGTGAATACGATTGGGGTCCGTTGCTGCCAGAAAACTCTGGGCGGACATGTCGAGGATCGTCCATCCCTCTGCGATGTTGAAATGCGTTGGCAAATCCGCGCGAGTATAGTATCCCAAGCTGTAGGGCGAATCGGCATTGTTCCAATTGTTCCCCAAGCCAGCATTGTACGCCGAGTGCATTGCTCCCCAGCCGTTGTCACCGGCGCCCATACATTGTGTGGCATTGACCCATTGCCCTCCGAGGTAGTTGATGTGCCAAGGTTTTAGTA
This sequence comes from Albophoma yamanashiensis, assembly GCA_001600555.1. Lineage (NCBI taxonomy): Eukaryota > Fungi > Ascomycota > Sordariomycetes > Hypocreales > Ophiocordycipitaceae > Albophoma > Albophoma yamanashiensis. The sequence goes on along the minus strand of BCKH01000006.1, from coordinate 168,900 downwards.
TATTCACCCCGTTCTGCGCTGGGTCGATGGGCCTGGTGAATGTCTCAGCACGAGCATTCGTGAAGGCGAAGTTTACTCACTGCTCGAAAACAGATCGCCCGTCCGGATTTACTTGGACGTTTGGGTCGGCGAACCCGCGTACACCGGCCATTGTGCCATAGTACTGCGTGCATGTGAGTCCCGGCTTGCGACTAGACCACATCCTTCTTGAAGCGACTTACATGATCGAACGCTCGATTCTCCTGCATGAACATCACAATGTGTTTTATGTCTTTGAGGGACGCGGCGTCGACCGTAAGGCTGGCAGCCAGGGCCGTTGCCGTTAGCCGCAAGCTTTGGGACCGCATCGTCTTGTTGCTACTTTGCCGGCCGCCGTTGGAGGCGGTGCAGCTGCCAATGCCAACCAAATATGCCTGCGCTTTGCGCAGCGACGACTTGCAGAAACTAGGGAGTAATCTCCATCGCCCGGGATCGTCTCACGGTATATATCTGCGGAGCCTGTAATTGGAGTGGAGCGTGTGTAGCACTTCGCAGCCTGCATCACGCAGTCGTGCATACGGTAGGGTGCAACGGTACGGACTAGATTGCCAGGAGGGACGTAGGGCGTCCAAGTTGGGTTACAGTGCGACCGTGCGCGTGCATGCAGGACCCCATGAGCAAGCCTGGCGAGCCTGCGGGCAGCGTGGATGAGAACAAAAGGGCCCAACACGTGCCCGCAGATCGCCCGTACCGTACCTGCAGAACACACGGTACGCCAAGCCGGAGTACGAGATGCGAGAGGATCGACTTCGAACAAGGCTACATGTAATTAGAGATGCAAGGAAAACGGGGTGACCGGGAATCCTATACGGAGCAGTCTGTACACTAGATGCCACTTCTGCTTGATCGTTGCGTGCATAGAATCGAGAAATCTGCTTCTTCCGCTCGCGAGGGCGATAGACGGGGCCCACGGCATCCGGATGACGCGGCAACTACGGAGTACGCGCATACTTCAATCGAATTACTCGTCCGAAGTAGTGGCACCGAGTACCTGTAGCCATGCCGTCAACGTGCCCGCCGGACTGGCGTACAGGCTAGCAACGTCGCAGACAACATCCCCGAGCTAAGCGGGTGGGTACTCACCCTTCGACGAGTGTCAGTAGAGCTGCAGCTGCAGGGAGAGCCCAAAGTTTACGGCGCGGGGGAGACACCAGCAAGGCGCTCGGACCCCGACGCCTTGGGACACTTGTGAGCACGGTCTATGATTCAAGTGGCTTGTGTTGGTTCGACCGGATCCAATCTTCGGCGCCCCATTGTCCAAGGTCGAAACAGCTCTATAGTGACGTCGCCGAGACCGCTCAAGACAAACGCATTGGCTGACGGGGACGTCTAAAGCAAAGGAGACAACATCATTCCCAAGCCTTTTGTGAACGCAACGGTGGCAGAAGGCCCTTCCAAGAAGCCCATGTGCCAGACGAGCCACGTGCCAGATGAAGGATCTCTGCAGACGACGTCGAGGTCGCCAATAGACAATTAATCTCGGCGCTCGTGTAGTTGTCGGGTGGCCATCGTCAGGGGTAAGTATCGCTTCGATGCAACACTACCACACCACATGTACCTTTGCCCTAGACGCTGACCGACGTCGGTGCGTGAGGGGTCAGGCACGGCACATTGGCGCGGTAAACTGCGAAGCGCGACGACGTCCGCCGATCAATCCGCCAAAGGAAACATGCAGTATCACCTGGAAATTGCATCCAACGACGCACCACGAGGGCCCTCAAGTCTACTTGGTTTCATTGTTGTGTCACTCATCGGGCTCGTGTCCATGACTAGAGCCTAGGCTTGGCCGTCTTTGCTGTAGCAAAAGGTACCTAACTGCGTTTTGCTCAGTCTTACTCTTCCGGCTCCAACGAGATGTTCTGAGAAAGGACCGCTTTGCAACGGCTCAAAACCCTGTCTTGTCCATCATTCGATGGCCATCCACCTGGACCATACCAATCAACTCAATCAAACTACGATCTAGAGCCTATCAGTGGCTGCAGCGGTCCTGCAGACATCCTGACCTGCGAACAAGGCCGAGCGATCGGCGGTCATTGCACAGACTATTTATCTCGATTCACACAGATGACATGTTGTGCGTGGATTAAAAATCGTTGTCGAACGACAAATTGAAGTTTCCTTGAAGGAAATTGAAGAGAGCAGAACCTGGGAAGATATTTAACACCACTTGCGTCCCTCACGGGGCCAGCGGCAAGTCATTCATGTTGGGACCGACGAGCACATGGAGCCTTGCTGGTTCGCCACGCCATCGGGAAAGACCGCTGCTGCTCGGAACGCTTCTCTTCGGATTTCTTGCGACGACAATCGCCCTTTTCCTTTTGCATGCATTCTCAAGCCACTCCCTCGGAGTAGACAGCGACGCGGGCGTCCGAGTGCATGAGGGCGGCACTCAAGAGCAACGCCCTTCCCTTCCAGGGACAGTCCAAAAAGACACGTCTACTCTTCATCCTGAAGAGCACATATTTCGCAAATCCAAGACCACTCACTTGACGTGGAATGTCACGAAAGCCGAGCGTGCGCCCGACGGTGTTCGCAAAGCCGTATATCTCATTAATGGTAAGCATAGGTTCCCTTGAGCATCGCATCGGACCCCAAGGGTAAGCAGAATACTTACATATTTGAATTCCAGGGCAGTTTCCCGGTCCAATCGTCGAGGCTAGGCCAGGGGATGAGCTCGTCATCAACGTCCACAACTCCGTTCACGACAGCGACGAGGGTGGGATCTCAGTACATTGGCATGGCCTGACTATGAGAGGTATAGCAAGAATAAGCGCTAATCTTCCTATAATAACTGAAGAGATTGACTTGTTCACAGGTGCCAACGAGATGGATGGCGCCGTGGGCCTCACTCAGCGTGCTATTGCTCCGTCCGGAAACTTCACATATCGGTTTCGACTTGACGAATCCCAGTGGGGCACTTTCTGGTGAGCTTCCCTCCAATGACGAACCCTGTACGGCCTACGGCTGTTGTGCTGACCTTCACGACCGTAGGTATCATGCGCACTCGGGTGTTCAGCGTGCCGACGGGTTATACGGTGGTCTGGTTATCCACAAGCCGAGCTGGGCCGGCCGGCAATCTGACTTGTCGTCATATGAGTACGATACAGAGCAACTATTGCTCGTGGGCGACTGGTATCACAGACAGGCAGGTGCAGTCCTCGATTGGTACCAGGACTCAGACCATTACATGTACGAGGTACGTCATCACACGATGTTAATGAGTCGCTGCGAGACGTTTTCTAACGGGCATCGCTTTCGCCCGACATGCAGCCTGCCCCTGATTCCCTCCTCATAAATGGCAAGGGATGGTACAACTGTTCGATGGCCGTAAAGGCACGACCCGTAAACTGCAGCGAGTCTGAGAAGCCATCGGTGGTGCTTAGCAATGCCGAACGGGTGAGACTGCGTGTCGTGAACACGGGGTGAGTTTCTATAGCGCTCTGATCGCCAGTCTACGTGGTTTGAGTTGTTGACTAATGAGTCTGTAGCATCTCCTCGGCATTTACATTGTCCATCTCGAAAGGATCCTTGAAGCTCATCACCGTGGACGGTGGGAGTGCGGTCGCACATGACACACCAACCGCCAGGTCGATTGGTCTTCTCCACCCTGGGGAACGAATGGATGTCATTGTCGATCGCGGAATGCCTTTGACCTATGACTCCCGCGAACCGGAGGAGTTGACCATTACTCTTGATAGAGAGTGGGTTGACACCTGACTTCATATCTCGTCAAATGCTGACTGTCGATCTCAAAACCAGGAATATGGGACTGATAAACTTCGCACTCACGCGAGAACAGTCATTCAAGCTGTCGTGGGCAGAAGGTGAAGGCAATGTACCCAATAGGCGCAGCCAGAGTGCAGCGGAGACGATCTCACAGCTCAACTTGGCAGACTTGGCTGGAGTGCCGCTCGAGGCTTCCCTCTCCGCCATCGTGGACCCTCAGGAGACTGCAGTGCTGTATAGCACGATGCGAGTGCGGGCAGCGAACCACAATCAACCTGTAGGCACCGTCAACCACACTTCGTGGATCGTCTCAGACTCCAGCCAGGAGCCACTCCTCTCTCTAGACCGGGAAGCGTGGGCAGGCGCCATCAAACAGCCGACAACGGCTCAATCTCTGACGGTTCCCTGGTTCAGGCAAGCTGGAAAGGGGAGATGGATCGAGCTTGTCTTGAACAATTTTGATGACAAGGGTCACCCCTTTCACTTGGTACGTAAAGATGTGGAGTCTTGCGATGGTGCTATGACGCGGAGTCTGACATCTCACAGCACGGGTACAGCTTTTACATTGTCGCGACGCACTACGCTTCCTTGGACCAGAATAACGCTTACAATCCATTCGACCAAGCGGCTGCCAAGATGCAAGTTTTGAATACGGCAACGCCGCTGCGCAAAGACACTGTTTATGTTCCACCAATGGGATATGTGATATTACGCTTCGCTTTAGATAACGAGGGGCTATGGCTTCTTCATTGTCACATATTGTGGCACCAGGCAGTGGGCATGGGCATCGTGCTTCAGATTGGCGACATTGCGAACGATGTAAAGCAGCGCGCCTCGAGGCATTCGCGGTGATCCATATTATTATGAGCAGATACCTTGACGCCAAAACAAACAATCAACGCATTGTTAGCTTGCGCAACACAAGAATGTTAAGATGATAAGCTTGGCGGTGTGCTCCGCGCCAGCCAGCAAACCTCGCCCCGTGGTCCAAGGCCGCGTGATAGTAGCTGCAAATGCGCTCAACTGACCCCGACACATGGCAAAGTTGACGTGATAATCCAGATCGGGATTGACAAAGGCTGAGGGTCATTCATGACAATTCTTTTTTAACGTCGGTATCTAACGATGGCAAGAGTGAGCAAGCAACGTGATGAAATGCAATATTAGTCACAATATTATATGGCACTATTAGACCATCGGTTCGGCGCGGAAGCATGGGGCAACTGATGCGCCGACACCTCCGGCTTCTCTGACGGGACGGGCTAACTATACCGGCACGGATCAGTCCTTTTTATTAGGGGGGTCGTGCCCGACAAAGTATGGGGAACGGAACTAACCTTCGGGCGCCAACGGCTAGCACGTCGTAGTCCGTCTCCGTAGATACCCCTCTCTTCAAACTCTCGCCCGCAGCATGCGTACTCTTCCTCCCTCATCCTGTATTACATGTATATAGACACTGCATCATGACAAGCTATTCGGCACATGCATGCAACCAGCCCACATCCAAATCCTTTTTACAGTTGACGGATATCATATCAAGTCATCATATTGAGTCGAAAATTGTCCAATAGTAGTACAATCATTGCGAAACCAAACTTGGACATGGCGGAAGAGGTCAGACCGTTCAGGATTTGCGTGTCAGATTCGGCCATTACAGACTTGAATGCCAAGCTAGCCGCGGCCAAATTTCCTGAAGAAGTGGAATTTTCCAACGATTGGAGTTATGGTGCTTCACTTCGAGATGTGAAGCGTTTGGTGCAGTATTGGCAGGGCGGCTTCGATTGGAGGGCGCAAGAGGCGAAACTTAACACGCTGCCGCATTACATGACCAAGATATCCGTTGACGGCTTCGAGGCTTTGGATATCCACTTTATTCATCAGAGGAGCAGCAAGCCCCAGAGCATTCCATTACTGTTCTGCCATGGATGTGCGTTTATTCCCCCGCCGCCAGGTGTATCACAAGACTTACACTATTCGCCCAGGGCCGGGAAGTTTTCTTGAAGCTATCAAGATTCTCGCTCCTCTGACAGATTCCAGCGAAGGGCCTTCCTTCCACGTCGTGGCACCATCTCTGCCCAACTTTGGATTCTCCCAGGGGCCTTCTAAGACTGGGTTTGGCATCCCACAATACGCCGAATGCGCACATAAGATCATGTTGCGGTTGGGCTACGATAAGTACGGTACGCGGGTCTCAAAACCTGATTGCCTCCATTTCAGCGAGCTAAAAGCTTGTCAGTCACGCAGGGGGGAGATTGGGGGTTCTTCATCACTCGCATGATGGGCGTGCTGTACCCGAGACACTGCCTCGCGTCGCATATCAACTTCTTGTGCGTCAAGCCGTCAATACCGAGGGGCCTGTGGCTCGGCTTTCAGCACGCGCTTCAGTGGTGGTCTAATCGTGAGAAGGCCGGCATAAGCAGAACCAAATGGTACATAAGAGAAGGCTCCGGATACATGGTATTGCAGAGCACGAAGCCATCTACATTGGGCTTCGCCATCACCGATTCACCTGTCGCTTTGCTATCATGGATATATGAGAAGCTTCACGATTGGACAGACTGTTATCCATGGACAGACGATGAAGTCCTAACCTGGATTTCCGTCTACCACTTCTCGACAGCGGGACCAGCGGCAAGCGTGCGCATCTATTACGAGGCAACCCACGCATCGCGCGACCTCTCAACCAGAGGTATGGGGTATGTGCCGCAAATCCCCTTGGGAGTGTCATACTACCCCAAGGACTTGATAGCGCTGCCCAAGACTTGGGGGTGGTCGTCAGGTCCCATTGTCTTTGAGGCGGTGCATGAGCAAGGTGGCCACTTCGCCGCGTTTGAATGCCCAGACCAATTTACCAAGGACCTGAAGGACATGTTTGGTCTCGGGGGCGGTGCCCAAGAGGTTACTCGATATTTTGAGTCGCCTACGTAACCATTTCGGTAGTTCGACAACACATCTAAGAACAGGCCCTAACGCAGGCTACATACCGGCAGCAAAGGATTAAGACTAGTACTGTACAATCTACAGCGCTATATAAAGCCCTACATATCCTAAATTATGCCGTTAAGTGGCGAGATGGTGTTCTTCGACATGCCTAGTGATGAGGGAATTGCTGGTCCTGATGGTAGCTCGTATGTGCCAGTGGAGGTCAACAGTGATGTTCGGCAGTGTCATAGAAATTTGGTAGGGAGGCGCTCAACGGACCATACCTAGCTCGGTAGGGATGCTGACGACGACAGTTACCTTTGTCACCTATCTATTGCGCCTTCAAGCTGGCATGGTCATTTGTCCTTGGCATCAGCTGATGCTGAGCGACAATTTAGATGACACCAGAGGCCGCAGCCTCGTGGCTTTGCCTGCTGTACTCTGAGGTCACCTGGCTAGCGAGGGGTATCATTAGGCGCACAGCGGGCTCACGCAACAGGACATAGGGGTTTTAGACACCAGGGTACCTCTACCTACGTACGGAGTCAGGTACCTACCTACCTTAGGTAGTCTGCTCGCTTACAGGAAAATGGCATACCAGTCAAGCCAGTCTACAACATTTGAATCCCAAACCAGTTGCGCTCTTTCCCACGTACAAACCTTCCCATCTACGGCTCGGTCCATCGAAACGCAGGAGGCATTTGATCACCATGACCTCGGATCCCATCGGCCGGCGGGCTCAAAACCCAGTCGTCATCGTCGGCGCTGGCTTAGCCGGGCTTGTTGCTGGGTTCGAGCTCGCCGAGCGCGGCGTCCCTACAGTCTTCCTAGAGCAGGAAAATGCCAACAACCTCGGCGGCCAGGCGTTCTGGTCCCTTGGCGGGCTTTTTGTCGTTGGCTCGACCGAGCAGCGACGCATGGGCATCAAGGATTCGCGAGAACAAGCCATGCGCGACTGGCAGGGCTCAGCCCGCTTCGATCGTGAAGACGAAGATTTTTGGCCGCGTCAATGGGCCAAGGCGTTCGTTGACTTCGCCACGGATGAGATGGAGGACTACGTCAAGGCGCGCGGCCTGGGGTTCATGGCAACCGTGGGGTGGGCGGAGCGGGGCGACGGCACGGCCGACGGCCATGGCAACTCGGTGCCGAGGTTCCATCTGACGTGGGGCACTGGCCCAGAGGTTGTCAGGGTCTTTGCAGAGCCAGTCAAGAAGGCTGCGGAGAAGGGCCTCGTAGAGTTCAAGTTCCGCCATGTCGTCGACGAGCTCTTGGTGGATGAGTCGACGGGGCGGGCTATTGGGGTGAAGGGAAGGGTCCTCGAGGACAACGACTCGGCACGCGGCGTCAAGTCGTCCCGGAACGAGGTCGGCAAGTTTGAGATACAAGCCGCTGCAGTGCTCGTCACGTCCGGGGGCATCGGGGGCAATGTGGCCGCCGTCAAGGCAGCGTGGCCCGTCGACAGAATGGGCCCCAAGGTTCCCGACCACTTCGTCGTTGGCGTGCCTGCTCACGTCGATGGACGCATGATTGGCATCAGCGAGGCTGCTGGCGCACACGTAATCAACCGCGACCGCATGTGGCACTATACCGAGGGCCTGCAGAACTGGAACCCGATTTGGCCGGACCACGGAATACGTATTTTGCCCGGCCCATCATCTCTCTGGCTCGATGCCACAGGCAAGCGACTGCCGCCATTCCTATTCCCTGGCGCCGACACTCTGAAGACGTTGAAGTACATCTGCAGTACGGGGTACGACTACACCTGGTTCATCCTCGACCAATCTATCATCGCCCGAGAGTTCGGCCTTTCCGGGTCCGAGCAGAACCCTGACATCACTGGGAAAAGCATCTGGCTGCTTCTCACGAGGATTTTTGGCGGCAAAGGTAGCGTCCCCGTTCAGAATTTCCAGAAACACGGCAAAGACTTTGTCGTCCGCGATACTCTCGAAGGTCTGGTAGCCGGCATGAACGAGCTGGCGGCAGAGCGGGGAGGTCCCGCCCTCGAACTGGCCAAGATCAGAGACGTGGTCGAGGCGCGTGACAGTCAGATGAACAATGCGTACTCCAAGGATGCCCAGGCGATGCTCATCAACAACGCCAGATTATACTGGCCCGAGAAGCTCGGCCGCGTGGCGAAGCCTCATCGAATTTTGGACAAGGGCCATGGCCCGCTGATCGCCGTGCGCCTGAATCTATTGACACGCAAGACACTTGGCGGCATTGAAACCAACTTGAGCAGCAATGTAATGCGAGCTGATGGGAAGCCATTCCCTGGCTTGTACGCAGCTGGAGAGGTAGCCGGCTTTGGTGGCGGAGGCGTTCATGGATACAACTCACTTGAGGGAACGTTCTTGGGGGGGTGCATTTTCTCGGGTCGAGCGGCGGGAAGAGGCATCGCGGATGAGCTCGCCAGATCGAGCGGGTGAAACTGAGATGAAGTCCTCGCGGCAGGTCCCGTTGAACAATGCCCACGGTGACCACCTCATAGACTCCCTTTCCGACCAAAACCTTCAAACCCATCCGAGGGCTTGACTGCTCGCCGTGTAATACCAGACATTCCACATCCCGCTCCGGCGAGTGGTTTGCTTATCCCCCATGGCTGGGAACTTGGATTGGAAATTATCCCGTCAACGGTCCACAGGTAGGTATTTCCTATGGATCGGAATCTGTTTCAGTAGTCTGCAGCAAATATATTTTATGCGCCACAACCACCACTTCACAATGTACGTAAGGAGTCTCGCCGCCTAATGAAGCTCGTTGCAAGTCTAACAAAAAAACTGCTGAAGCTTGGAAATCGATAAAATTCTGTTCGCTTGGAAGGGCCAAATGATGAGTGTTTGCGGTGACACTCGGTCCGTCACGTCAGTTCACCAAGAAGGACCATCCATGAGCGTAATCAGTAGTGATGGCAAGCAACAGGAGCACCACGAGATCAATGCAACTGGCTTCAGATCCTAGCTCACGTGGCGCCTCTACATAAGGGTCAGGATTTCATGATCGCATGCTACCGCAATCATATTCTGCGGCGCCAAGGGGCGCTTGGGGTCTAGGGTGGCACACGATCATCGAACTCGAAGCTTACGCGCGCAGTACGGGCCATCTTGCGAGGAATACAGGCAATCAAATGTTTTTATCCTAACAATGGATCATTTATTCTCAAATGCGTTTCGTTGAAATGCACCTTTCTCGGGATACTGCAGGGCATTTGTTGCAGAATGAAGCCATCAGCGGGCCTAAACCTCACAAGCTGCTACGCAGGTGTCGGACTGTGCAAACGGACCGAGTTCGACGAGGAGCATGGAATGTTCTTCTCAACGCTCAACGTCAAAGGCCTAGTATGCCAACGTCCTGAGTACAATTCTCCAATCCTAGAGATTAGTTAGCGTCCGGTCCGGCTGCAACGTAACAGGTCTCCGTTCCTCCACCCGGAATTATGCGAGGAAGTTTATGTGTATTCAATACGAGTAGTAATTTGAGGCCTTACTCAAATATGGGATACAGCAAAGTTCGTCTTCCGTCATTCATTCTACCTGCGACAATACCACTACGAACCCAGACAACCTTGTTCAAAGCGTTTCTGTCGCCCTTGAGAGCACGCTCGACCTTTTCGCGCATAGAATCGCAGGTGGTTTGCCGTGAAATCGCATCAAGGTCTGACTGTAGGGTCGTTTGGTGCGGGGTGGATTGGCCAGGCTCAAGAGTCCTGGGGTACAAGTAGGAGACCACGAAGCCAGGAATGCTACCATTTCACGGCGACGTAGAAGTTCGGCGCTTGATGGCTGGGCGTTGCGTTGGGGTATCGCCGTGAAACCCGGAGCCCTCTGGACGCTGGGCACAACTTTTGCAGAAGAAAAGGGCCGTGCAAACTCGGGGCTATGCTCGTATATGCCAATCAATCCTCGGGTCCGCTGTACGGATCAATTCGATGGTGCTCACGAGGGGGTGCTGACGCTAGCGGAAGCGAGATCGAGAAGTGAACGTTTCCGAACGTTTTAACCAAATGACAGGCTCCGGGGAGCAAAGGGTTGGTTTCAACCGTCAAGCTTCGAGTCCTGTTCCCCCTTTCATAGACCAGCTACTACTATGACATAGCGCCGACGAGGCTGGATTCTTTGTCTTACCAACGGCTCTCAATGCAATTCATTCGTCGGCGGCGTAAGCATGTTAAGCAGGACGACGTCAACTTGTCAGAGGCCAGACACTATGAGACATGGGCAGACGGCTAAGAGGGAGCCTCCCTGCCCGCAACCCTCTTCAGGTCATTGAACCACACGTATCGACTCACAACCATGTACAGGTGGCGATCCCACGTGTACTGACTGCCGTGGCTCGCAAAAGCCTCGCGCGTCTTGATGTATCTGTGCCATGTGCTCGCAATGAGAGCTTTTGTGCTGTACTTCGGGTCCGCCGTACTGGACGGGTAGAAGACGGCGGCAACGATCCTCCAGGCGAAGGAAGCCGCGGTCAGAGGGAGGTCGAGAAGAAAGGTGTACTTTCTTGGGAGCGCAGTGGTGACGACCATGTACGAGGCTGGGGCTTTGGCGTCTTGCACCACGTATTCACTGAGACGACAACGGTGAGCCAGGTCAAGGGGCAAGAGGGGGTTCGCCGACTAACCTCACGGCAGCGCTCACGGCGCGGTGGTTGATGTGTCCGGAGACGCCGCCCTCATCAAACGTGATGATCTTGGTCATCCTGTCAGCGTGCCTGCGCAGGCGCAGCGAGGCTCATGCAGCGGCCGACTTACAGCGTCGACGTCCCACTTGTGGACGTAGTCTTTGATGATGCCCTGGATCTTGGCCGTGTCCCACCACAAGGTGGGATTGTCTTGGAGATCCGGGTCGTCGAGGGCCTCGCAACGCGCTGGGTCGATCCCTAGGGCGGCGCAGGAGCCCTCCAGTTCCTGCCTGCGCTGCTCGCCTATGCCATAGTTGTTGCCTGACGGACAAGTTAGCTCAAGGTACCTAGCCCGGCCTTGGACGCGCGCTGAGGGAGGGCGCCGGAAGATTAACGGACCCGTGGATATGACGACCAAGCCCCCTCTTACATTGCGGTTGCGGTCCAGCACGCCGAGGATGCTGGGCGCAAAGAAGAGGCACTCATCGTCGGGGTGTGCGGTGACAATCAGGAGATTTTTGGCGCGCAGCAGCTCAGGGGGGAGCAAGCGCGCGTCGCTGCCGACGAGGTACGCCAGGGTCCACTGCAGCAGCAGCGGCACCAGAGCCACGACGAGGGCGATGCGGAAGAGGGCGCGCCGGCGGCTGCGCGTGGCCACGAGCATGTGGCACGCTTTGAAGATGCCTCGAGGGCCGCCCTTGTTGCGCGCCATTGCAGCCATGCGAATGCGCTGGCCGTAGGACGACGTGCTGGAAAGCGCACCTGGCTCTGGTGGATGACGAAACGCCTGCCGGTGCTCCGGGGGTACGCGGGAGCGCTCGTGCGCGCAAGTCGTCGTCGCACGACGGAGTCGGATCAACAGTGCCTGCGTCGTACCACGAGTACGTACTGGTACGTAGGTGCGCCAGGTGGAGCTGGGGGTTCAGCTGCAGCACAGCACGACAGCCTGCACCACCATGCATAATAAGGTAGGTAGCTCTAGATACCATACCTCAGGAGCATACCTACCTTGCTACGTACAGTGAGAGACGGCAAATAATTGCAATGGCTTCTGGAGTTTCAAAGTGCTCTTACTCCGTACAAGAATTCCTGTTCCTCCAAGACACTGCAGTGACGCTTTTTTTGTGTCAACGTTAGGTACGCACTGCCGACCCCCGGGCGACGTCTCAGTGAAGTGCTGGTTACCTAGGTAGGTAGTTTCCCACCTCACTTTGGGCGGTGAGGTACTGACAACCCACCGTCAGCGTGCCATAGTACGCACAACTTCGGCCCAAAGTTCGCTGCTGGGGCCTATTACGAGTACGTACTGTGTGCGGAGCGGCGTCATGGATCAGGAGCAAACCTTGCTTCGCCCAGCCGCTGTCGTGTGATCCCGCCAGCCTTACAGACCAGCCAGGCAAGTACCCGGTACGGCGAGTCGCGGCGAGTTTGGACTTGCGCGACGGGTCTCGGCTACGGCCGTCTCGGCGGCCGCCCAATGCGGCATTCGCATCAGCCTCTGTCGGACCCCGGCTGCCGGGGAGCGCTTCATCTTTGGCACCATCCGCGACGATTACTTCGCACTTGGACGCCCGTCCAGAAGCGTTGGGGTTGAACTCCACGACTGCGCACGAGTACTACGAACCTAGCGCCCGAGAGACGACGACGGTCGGGGGCAAAGTCTGTCCAAGCAGATGATCGCCCCTTGGGCGGTGCAAGGGGCAGCGCCGCAAACTCTGATAGATGCCGCTTTCCCGCACCCGTCTGCCAAACACAGGCGGTGTCTGCTCCCTAGTGCAGCGAGGTAGGGCCCGTCGCGGCGTCTAGCTCGGCGCGCCAGCAGGTTTACCTTGGGCGCCCAAGGCATAACGGCAATCTCGCATTGTTGCGTCGCGCCCGTGGGGTAGGTAATTTCGTACCGAATGACGGAAAGGGCCTAGGTGAAATTGCGCCCGCGAACCCAATGCACACCCATTCGAGGGCGAGTACGAGTACGTAGTACGTAGTAGGGATGTGTAACGGCACGGTGCCAGCGCATGTCTAACGGTGGCAACGGGGCCCCCAAGGCCCGTCTGCACCCTGCACCTTTGAGCCTTCGCCCGATCCACCACCTCCTGGTGTCCCTGGCCCGCCTCCACCTCACTTCGCCTCGCCTCCGGGCTTCGTCACTTTTCGCATCCTGTCAGACTCTTCTCCCTCCCTCCCCCCTGACATGACCACTCCTGGCGACGACAGGCTCGCATCGCCATCCCCATCTTGCTGAACTCCCATTGCGCTGCCGCTCGACGTGCAACCAGCCGGCACGCAGGCCTTGGTACAGTTTCATCCGCTCCCTACCGGCTTCTCACTCACGGGCCTCGCGACCGCGTCCCATTGCTGTGCCTGGCGGCGTACGTCCTCGATCCATCGCCCGCCTCGTGCGACCACGCTCGCGTCGCCATGCACAAGCCTCACTCCCTCCGGCAGACCTCGACGACCAGCAAGAAGACTCGGACAATCCTCTTGGCCGCTGGCCTGATACTCGTCGCCACCGTCTGGCTCTTCCGCAACCTCGTCCACACGTCATGGACCCTCGCCGCTCTCCAGGTGATGTGGCGGCATAACTCGGCCGACTTCATCCTCTCGGACGCGCACGACTCCTTCGACATCACCTTCGCCAACTACAGCCGCGACCAGCTCTCGGCCGCCCCCTACGACGATGCCGTGCCGCCCATCCTGCACCACATCGCCTTGGGCAAGACCGGCGACCACTGGCGCGGCGAGTGGGACGAGACGGTGCAGAGCTGCCTCGACTGGCATCCCGGCTGGGAGTCGCACCTCTGGACCGACGACTCGGCCTCCAAGTTCGTCGAGGAGCGCTTCCCCGAACTCAAGGCGCTGTGGGACGGCTACCGCTACCCAGTCGAGCGCATCGACGCCCTCCGATACATGGTGCTGTACGAGTTTGGCGGCGTCATCCTCGACATGGACCTCAAGTGCAAGCGCGCGCTGGGGCCCCTGCGGCGCTTCAGCTTCGTGGCCCCGGAGGCGCACCCGACCGGCTTCTCCATCGGGTTCATGATGGCCAGCAAGAAGAACCCCTTTGTCGGCGACATCGTGCGCAACCTCACCGTCTACGACAAGCAGTGGCTCGGCCTGCCCTACCCCACCGTCATGTTCAGCACCGGCTGCCACTTCGCCTCGGTCATCCACGCGTACCAGTCGGACCGGAGCAGCCTCAAGATCCTCCCCGGGCCCATGCACAGCCTCAACGGGCGCGTGTCGACGCCCATCTTCGACCACCTCGGCAGTTCGTCGTGGCACTCGTACGACGCGCAGCTCATTGTGTCCCTGGGGTCAAGGGCTAACCTGCTCTTCTTTGTTTGCGTGGGCGTTGCACTGGCGCTGTTCTTCAGGAGGCGATGGATTCGCCGGCGGTTATGAGGACCCTCTTTGCTCAGCCAGGCGCAGGAGCAGCTCCGTTTACTTTTGAATGATAATATTACCTACATACATAATAATGAACCAATTCACGACCTGGACCTGCCGCGCCCTTCTCGCCTTGCGGTTCTGTGACTGCCGAGACGGCAATCGGTCGTGACTCGCGATTGGCCGCAGGCTGGCTCCCGGCCAAGGCGGGTGGCCGCTGGCCAAGCTTTTCGAAGCAAAATTTGAGCCTGGCCGGGCAGACAGCGGCGCTCGCAGTCTCGCCAGGTCCTCGGCGACCGCGAAAGGGACGCGCGGCGTAACGGGTACACGGCGGTACGTGTGGCTGGAGCGGACACCGCCCGCGACGCGGGCGTTTGCAGCACAGCCCACTCGGATGAGCCAATAGCACGACGGTTTAGAGGCGTTGGCATGTAACGCAGACGGCACGGTACGGGAGGGCAGAGTCTCCACCGGAACCCCCGAGCCCAGAATCGCAGGGCATCCGCATTGGTCCCCTGGGCCCCACCACGTGCCTTGGTCGTCCGTTGGATGCCCAGGCCCCAGGGGCCGGCAGCCCCTTCGTCGTCGCCTCACATCCGCGACGGACGGTGACTTCACTGTGCCGCCGACCGACCGACCGACCGACGACTTGCGCACGCCCCACGCATGCAGCGGGACTGGGCACTCATGCTCCTCTGCACCAGCTTGCTGTGATGCTGCTCCCGTACGGCTCCCTGCGCTTGCGGCCTCGCATCCTGCTGCTGTCTGCGGCGGTCCTGGGCGCGACGCTGTGGACGCTGTTGCTGGTCGACCGACGGCCTGCGCCGGGCGCTCGCGATGCGCAGGCGCTGGAGCGCGAGTACCCCTTGACCTGGACGCACATCCAGTCGTCCAATGGCACGGGAGGAGGTTCGTTGACCTGCCACTCCTGCTGTCCTCCTGACTGACACCTTGACCCAGCCTGGTACATCCCGCCCGAGTGGATCGACGACGGCCAGCCTGAGCCGCAGACCATTGTAGAAGCGGCTCGTCTGGCATCCAACGCCGCCAAGTCCCAGTACCAACGGCAGCTTGCCTTTTCGAACATTCCGTTGCTCGTCCACCAGACGTCGGCCACGGCGCAAGTCACCCGGTGGAAACCCGACGTCCTCCCCTGGGTCGAGAAATGGCTGCAATACTCCGTGTCGACCGGCCGCAGCGGCGCCATGGCCTATCTGTTCTGGGACGATGAGGGGATTCTCGCATTCATGCGGGAATTCGAGCCTGACTTCCTGGAAGACTTCAACGCGCTCTTCACGCCTGTCGAGCGGGCTGATATCTTCCGGATCCTTGCTTGCAAGTGGTTCGGCGGCGTGGTATGCGCTCCATCCCGATTTCTACCCTCAGACTCCGCGCACGCATTCTGACCTACGCAGTACGCCGACGTCGATACGGAACCTCTAAAGCACCCGGCGACATGGATCCGGTCGTCGGACCTCGCCGTCTGGACCGACGAGGAGACCGCCTCGACCTACGGCCATGAGTTTGGCCCCTCGGCTTCCGACAAAGCAAGCTCGCGGCTTGTCAACCTTGTATGGGGGCTGGAGGCCGACACCGATCCGCAGTCGGACGCATATTGGCGGATGGGATACACATACCCCGTGCAACTCACCCAATGGGCGCTGGCCTCTGCCCCGAGGCACCCTGTGCTCTCCCAGTTCATGGACGGCCTCAAGGCGCAGATTAGCGAGGCCAAGAATGCGACCGACAGCGTCGCGGCTGACAAGGCCGACCCTCTGACAAGGACAGGCCCGGCGGCCGTCACCCTCGCCACGAGCACCTGGCTGAAGAACACGGTTGGCTTCAGATGGAACTCCCTGACGGGGCTCAGGGATGGTGGCAGAGCAAAATTGGTGTCTGACGTCTTGATCCTCCCAATTACAGGGTTCAGGTAATGCGATCAGCCTCCCTCATCACAGAGCCGAAGCTGACAAGTCTCGGCAGTCCCGGGCGAGGAAAATACGGCAACATGGGCTCCAAGCCAGTAACAGATCCCGATGCTAGGCTGCAGCATCATGCCCTGGGATCGTGGCGTCGTTTTGATCTAGTAGTCGAGTACGGCAAATTTTGTCGTACAATGTTTGGGTGGTGCAAGACCTGGACCAAGGTTCCGGCGTGATTCGAATCATCTTTTGTTATGGCGAAGCGAGGCGCTGGGAGAAGGGGTAATAGCCCACCCACTTGCAAGGTGATTTGCCTTGATTCTCTGGTGGCTTGATTAGATCTGTTTCGTCGGTATGGTCTCTCGGGTAACCCCGTGCAAGACCAATTCTGTAATGCAGAAGCATTCATTGCAGTGCCTAAAGTCAATGTAAAGATCGTAGTCGTGATGCTCCGAACCTTTTGCTGACGTCGCTTTGGTTGCTCGCGTGCGAGCCTGCCGCGCAACAAGCGCCTACTGGTCTTGCGTGACTCTCAAACGACCAACCGGTGCGCTGACTGTCTGCACAGCTCTGGTTCCATTACGTAGTCCGGGAATGGGCCCCTCTCGAATATATAGCTTCTCTTTGGGGTATCTGGCTGGCGACATGACCTCGGCGTCCAAGCCCCAGTCTGGCTTCGTCGTCTGAATCACTGGGTGAATCCAAATGTCGGGAGTTTCTGGGTCTTTTGTCAGTTGGCCGAGCTTGCGTACCAGCAGTTTCTTATCTGGAACGCTGAGGGGGGTCTGTCCGGGAAAAGATGGAACCCACGACGGGAGACTAGTATTGCTATGTTTGGCAACATCAGCACACAGTAGACTGGCAGATAGAGCTGTGCTCAGCCCGTTGCGCAATTTTCTACGAGCTATGGTTGGTACCCTGGGATTAACTATTTCCGGAACCACTTTGAACAACGTTTTGCACAGAAAATTGAACGAATGCTGAGCACAGACGCAATCGAACAGATGGGGGCTTCTGTCTTTGCACTGAAGACGATGGATTTGATTGATGGGCAGCTGGCTGCAACTCTCGGCGAGTACACGCGGGGCATTCGAAACATGTTCATCATCTACGCACCTTTGATAGGCGGTTGCACTATTGCGGCTTTCTTTGATCAAACTAGTGGTATAGTTGAGAAGCACACGAGAACTTATCTCGGCAGCCAGCCGGGTCACATGCCGGGCTAAGGAATATTTGGCCTGGTTCGCCGTCACTACGACTGCTAAGAAGGCGCTGTATGCGGTGCAGAAGTGTGGTATCATTGTACACCACCGATAAGGCTATGGTCCAAGCCGTAGCTCATCCGGTATCATGAAATGAATGACATCTCATTTGAATGAACGGGAATCTGTGATTGCAGAACTCCTATCGTCTACGATTGAATTGGTAGCATGGAATGGTATTGAAGCTAGGCGCAGCTTCATTGAACCACTTCTTTTCAAGCAAACGACCTTGGAATGCATTGTTCAATCTCGAGCTTGATACTGTCGAAACTCTCTGGGGGTTGAGACATGCCCCCCCCCCCCCCCCCCCCCAGGGGGATATTCGTATGCATAGACATTCGTATGCATTGACTCAAGTCCCACACATGTCAATTCTACTGCTCTGCACTCACTGGTTTACTGCGGATTTCACAGCTAACACGTTTGAAGGGATATCTACAATAGCTTCTCCCCGCCAAGTAAGGTAGAGTCTAACCTACTCTCGAATACGTACGAGCAGATAGGGACGAGGAAGAGTTAATAAAGGATTTAGGCGAGTTTAGGCCGGAGTTGGGCTAATCGATAGTATTGGAGGCGTCGTTATGGCAGGTGCTGTCGCGCTATTTGTTGCTGGTCTACTGGCAGGAGGCCGGAACAGCACAAAGGCGACAGCAAGGAGCGCGGGTTAGATTTGAGGCGAGGCTTTGGGATTGTACGAGGGAAAGACAGGGCGCCATTGTAGCAACATGGAGAGTCATTGTTTATCAAGGTTCAGTAATTTTGACATTACTACCCTATTAAGAGCCTGGGTGGCTCTAGCAATCTTAGGCATGTTGTTTCCTGTAGCCGGTATCTCTGAACTTTGACTATAATGATTTAGAGTTCTCAACCCATGGGGCCCATACTTGATCACGCAAATTTAGGGAGGCCTGGAAAGTTCAGTAGGACAAGTTGGGAAGGATATCCATTCCGGATTGAACTTTATCGATATTATCGAGGTTGGGTATGGCTTGGATTATGCCGCCATGACGTTTTTATGAAGGCCGTTATTGTGGGGCAACGCCTTCCAGATCCTCCTCATAAGGCTTTGTTCATGGTAGAATTCCGTGCGAAAAGCACTTCTGGGAGTACCTATTCCCTATCCCAAGCTTTTAACAACCCAAACTTGTTACAATATGGAGGAAGAGAGCCCCAAACTGGCAAGCTACAAACGCATCATTCTCTGCGCAGATGGAACATGGAATGCCTCCGATCAAGGCGACAAGTCGGCTCCTTCAAATGTCGCCAAATTGGCTCGAGCACTTGCAAATAGTGGCCCCGATGCGGAAGGGAATCTCGTGAAGCAGATCGTGTCGTACCATTCAGGCGTTGGGAGCGGGGACCTTCCCTTTCAGAAAGCCATTCGTGGTGAGTTGTCCAGAGCCCAATCCCATCTGACAACGCCACTAATGTGCTTGCTACTACTATTATAGGCGGCCTCGGCTGGGGTGTCGACATCGACGTGTGCCAAATTTACGAGTTCATTTCCAATAATTACGAGGCCGGCGACGAGCTGTTTTTCTTTGGCTGGTCGCGTGGAGCATTCACGGTGCGCTCGGTCGCTAGCCTGGTCTGCGACGTCGGTATCCTCTCGGCAGTGCACATGACGCACTTCGCAGACATGTGGAAGGCTTACCGGGCGAATACAGGCGGTGATGCCTTTGACAAGTCAACGTGGTATGTTAACAATAAAGAAAAGATGGGTCTCACGGACGTCAAGGTTAAGGTTGTTGGCGTTTGGGACACCGTTGGAGAACTGGTACGCGACACAAGGCATGGTACAATGCTGCTCCCGTTCGGCTGATCTTGCATGGATAGGGAATCCCTGAATGGTCCGTGGTGCGTTGGGCGAAGAAGTTTGGCTTCCAAATTAACAAACAATACGCATTCCACAATACGAATGTATCAAAGAGTGAGTATCTTCGCAAGAGCTCCCAAACAAGAACCGGGGCTAAACTATGATTACAACAGACATGGAATATGCTTTCCAAGCCCTCGCAATTGACGAAAAACGGTTAACATACCCTCCTACCCTCTGGCACAAGACCGCTGGCGGTCCTGCCAAAGACCTGCAGCAGTGCTGGTTTCCTGGCGTCCACCGCAACATCGGCGGCCGCGGCGAGGATTCGCCTGCCTTGATTGACTCCGACGAGATCGGGCACAACACATTTGCGTGGATGGTAATCTATTCCTTCCCTACCGATTCAGTTACGATCCTGACTAGCTGACCTTGCCCTGCTGCAGGTGGACAATATCAATGGCATGCTCACTTTTGAAGACGCCACGATCCAGGCTCTTATTGAGGAGCACGATGAGGCGCTCAATGCCATCGACATTGTCGGTGCCGGCGGCTGGGGCTGCGGGTCGATTGTTAACAACTACTCTGGGCTGGCCGGCGGCTTCTGGTGGCTGCTCGGGACAAAAGATCGCACCCCGGGCGCATACGTGCAGGATCCAGGCGACGGCATTGGGGGGGCTACGAATGAGTATTTCCATCCTATCGCACGGATTCGGAAGAAAAACCTCGACTATAAGCCGGCGTCATTGGAGGGGTTTGTTCTTGAGAAGCCCGATGGCGATGCGGGGTGGAAGTGGGTGAAGACGGGCTTGCAAGTGGTGCCCGAATACGTGATGCGCCCGGAGAAGAAGATGAGTGTCGCGTATGACGAGGATGGGCGTGTAAAGTATCGGATTGACGGGAGCTTATCGAGACGGCTATGCCCGAGTAGTACCCTGGTTAACCTGGATAGGGATAACGAGATAAATTCCAAATAGGAACAATAGGGCCGCCGAAGAGTCATAGCTTTGATACATTGTCTTCCTTAGTGATTATTAGTTTTAAATATTAAGGACTCTTGTTCCACGCGGCAGACACCCCGTGGCCCTTTTGGGTTGGTCGGAAAAGTTCACAGGGCTGCTGCCGATTGTTATATTGCTAGGAATTAATAAACACATGGTCGAGCTCTCTTAACGTGGTATCCTGAACGCTTATCTGACGAAACCTAGTTTCACCTTTTAGTAACGGAGGCCGGTCTTACTTGCTTCGCTTCTCCTTAATCATCAACGCCACTGCTATCTCAACTGTCCTGTAGAATTCGCTTCACCCGTTCGGAAAGCGTCAGAGTGGGTGGCTGTTAGCCTGTCTTATTGTGCTCATTGGTATCCAAGTGGCCCTTAGCCCGCTCGCTCTAAGCAGGTTCATGTACGCAGGTTCATGGCTCTTTCGTATCCCGGAGAAACCACATCAGTCTTAAACCAGGCCTCGATACTAAACGGCTAAACAGCTCGTCGCCCCGGACAGCTTACGGCAATGAGTTGCAATGAGTCCTCCAGGACTACCTTGCACGGTGTCGGGTTGTTCCCAATTCTCCATCTCGCAGAATGCACGTTCGCCTATTACTATTCATCTATATATCGAAGGGGTTTGTGCCTTTGGCAAGGTTGGCACCTGTGATGTTGATGGTACTGGCAGATATTGCGGGACTTGGCGCCAAAAGCTAGGTTTAAGTCATGATCGAGACGGCCCGTGTCCCCTTATGCTACTAGCCTGGCTTTCGCGAAATCCTAAGCATTAAGCAGAAGATAGTTTAGAGATTGTGAATACTTCAATTTTCGGCTGTTGTTCTTGGCTTGGCTGCGTTAACCTTCCGAACATACGCGTATCTCTGAAGCTTGGGGCCGATGCCATGAACCTTGGGTTTTAGACTCAGCCGGAGTGCAATGTTAGGCGCCACACGGTCGCTACTACACGTAACCTTTAGTTTCATAGCCGTTGACGCATCTCTAGTGTCATTCCTTCGCATACATGTATATAGCGCTGAAGGGGCCCCGGTCATCCTGCCATCAGCTAATCTGGAGCGAAATCAGAGACGCAGCAGATTGCCTACCATGCCTCGGGCCGATCTTATTATCCGCGATGTGATTAACATTGACGCCATATTGCCCTACATTGCCGGCTTGGAACCTGGTGATACCCTCCGCCTCGTCGCTCGGCAGATCAACCTTACCGAGACATACAATCTCCACGGAAGAAATCTCGAGGTCTATGCGGGCATCTTTACTGCTCTGAATGGCGCCAGTATCCTCAACCAAGGGACAAATGGGGCTTCAGGTACTAACGGAAGTCGTGGTGCTGACGGAGGGTCCCCAGCGCAC
Source organism: Albophoma yamanashiensis (assembly GCA_001600555.1). Lineage (NCBI taxonomy): Eukaryota > Fungi > Ascomycota > Sordariomycetes > Hypocreales > Ophiocordycipitaceae > Albophoma > Albophoma yamanashiensis. The sequence goes on along the minus strand of BCKH01000006.1, from coordinate 146,852 downwards.
CCAACGAGCAGGGGAGAAGACGGCCATAATGGGGCCAAGGGCGAAGATGGAGTTAATGGCGGCGATGTCAAGGTCACTGCGGAAGTTATAACTGGATTGCGGGTCAACGCGAGGGGCGGTGATGGTGGTTCAGGCGGCGATGGTGGCTCGGGGGGGAAGGGTGCTAAATACCCCGTCTCAGAGGGTGCACGTTCACCCGTCATCGTACACCTGAATGGCGGGGGGACTGGGGGATCAGGTGGACAAGGGGGGGACGGAGGCGACGGCGGCAACGTCACAATCTCGGGTGTCAACTACATCACGGACCCTATCGTCGAGAATTCAGGGGGCACAAAGGGACTCGGGGGCGCCGGGGGAAAGGGTGGTTCTGTTGGGCCAATCGAATGGGTTCGAACGAGGCCGCAGGTTTTGCAACGTCCAGATATTGAAAACGAAGGTGAAAGTGGCGGCGGAGATGGAGGAAGAGGCGACCATGGGGCAGACGGTTCGCCAGTCCCAGGCACGGAGTACAAAGCAGGCGCGACATCCTACAGCGAGTTCTGGTTGTCCTTGGCTTCAGAATCTTTCGCTACAGAGTGGGCCAATTATCGCCATGCCGTTGGCGAGTTCTTCTTTCGAAACTATATCCCTGGAGCGGCCAATCGAGACCAGTACATCGGAATGGCCGTCGAAGAGTTCAAAGCGGCAATCCGACTCAATTCCACGCAGAGCGACAGTGCCTTCCGTCTCGAACAGATTTGGAATAATATGAACCCCCTCGGTTTATCGCGTAATCTCGACGTCATTCCCAATTTCAAGGAATACATCGCCAACCTTACAAGTCTCGGCAACTTGGTCACGACATTTGCTAGTATTGGGAACACCCTCCTCCTTAAAACTTCCGACCTTGAGAGATTCCGAGAAATTTTCGAGAGCGAGAAGGCGGAGTCTACCATCCGGAGCAATGAGGCCACAGAGGATCTAGAGATATCCTAGCAAGATGAGATGGATATCGATGCAGCGCTGAAGGAGTTGGACAAGATGATTGACGACGTGAGGAGGAAAATTGAAAAGGCAAAAGATGAGATGAAGAAAAAACCTCTGAGTTTGTTCGATACGGTAGGGAACGTTTGGGATTTGGCGACCGCCGTCGGCGCGGTGATGGCAGCGGTACCGACTGGAGGAGCCAGCCTCCTCGTTCTCGCTCCAGACATAATCACTTTGAGCAAGACCGTGTACGACAATGCCGCACCACTATTTCAGGCAATCATAGACAAGGACGAAACTGAGACTCTCAAAGCGGCTAAGGCTCAGTACGACCAAGTGAAGAAGGACTCCGATTCGATTGCAAACGCACAGACAAAAGTGACCAATTTGCTGAAAATTGTCAAAACGATCAATGGAGCAAAGACGTCTGACAATTCAAATGTCATGGATCTGGTGCAAAAGGGGGCCGAGTTGGCTTATGAGCACTTGTTGAAACAGCAGGAGTTGAAGAAGTCACAGATGAAGACAAAGGCATTGAGAGAAAAGTTGGTTTCCGAGGGAGAGCTACAAAAGTTCCACGATACAGCCATCGCCCGAGATACGCTGAGCGAAGAGATCATCCGCGAGGCGGGACTCGAGGTCACTCAAGCGGCACTGTCCAAAGTTGACGCCATTCTCACCTTTGCGTTTTATGCACAGAGATCTGTTGAGATCTATCTGCTCAAAGACCAAACGCAGCACGTGTTCTACGACGTCGGCCGTGTTCACCCTGATCTCGAGGCCGACTATGTCCGTAATCCCAACCATGTCGATGCTTTGGCTACGTCATATGAGGTTTCATTCACAAAACTTCTCGACCCTACGGATATGTGGAAAGAATATAAGGCGTACTTTGAGGATCGCCCAATCCTCAAGGATATAAAGCGAATTTCATACACCGAGCAAACGGACCCGGAAATTCTCGAAACCTTCCGTTCAAATTTCAACCTAACCTTCAGTCTTGATGCAGGTACGCTCTCTCCGGAGCGCTTTAACACAAAGCTTCAGGTCGTCGGTATCGCTTTTATCGGCGCTGAGGGGGAAGGGAGCCTTGTCTCTTGCAAACTTGAGCATGCAGGATTGTACTCTGAACGAGCCAGGGATGGATCGATACGAGAGACAATCTTACGGGCTCGTTATGAGATCATCCCGGCTACTATTTCTCCGCTTGTCGTCAGCGGCTTCAACCTAAATTCGTCCCATCCGCTTGATGAGCCCCAGAATTCGCCATTATGGGCGATGGGCATCGGCGGGCTCTATTCCATAACTATACCGGAGAGCGAGTTCAAAGAACATCATCCAAAATTCGAGAACCTAAGAGAGATTCAAATCTGGTTTGGTTATCAATTTTTAGAGTAACATCACTGCGGTGAATGAATTTGGGCATGTGGTCGGGGCTACGTACATCTTAAGGTTAGTAAGGGGTATTCCCAGGAGAAACGTTTTACAAAACTGGGACATAAGGGTAGTATTGCTTCCACGATAATTTGATAGTCGCGTATATTCCAGCTCGCCCCCGGGGACGTAGGACTATATAGTGGTACAGAAGCCCTCTGTTTATAGCCAACTAATAGACTGTAGTATTTTGTGCCTAAAGCGATTTAACTTTCGTCCCCAACGAGCGTCAAAGCCATTTTGCGGACAGCCCAACTAATATTGTAATCCAGGACAGCGTCAAGTCGCAAGAAGTCTCAAACGAACCGAACCGAGTTCTGGGAGCCCCTCTCCACACAACGGCCCGTGTATCTCTGGAGCTTGTGGCTTGTGCCGGAGCACCCATGGCCGTCAAAAGCTAAGGGACATAGGTTATTGATGGTCTCGCTTCGTGGGTACTGATTCTTACAATGAGACTGCAGATATCCTCCGGTGTTGTAGAAAAAGGCTCCAGTTTGGCCATCGAGCTCATAGCATTTCCCAGACACGGGTGCAGCGTGGAACAGAATGTTCCTATCATGCTGGCTATATCCGGAGTATTAGATCAAAAGCCAAAGCCAAAGAAAGCCGTCGCCGCCTTCTTACCAGTCGTCTAGCGTGCGGTATTGGTTGAGCTTTACTTTGTCCCGACCCTCTAAGTGGGACATTCCGGCAGTGTCAGAAGGCACAGCCAAAATCATGGGTAGATAAATCGCAGTGGAAAATATAGACAACTTCATTTTGCTGCACTTTCAGGGCCACAAATGCTTCAATAACTTTCACAAAATTGAAGAAACAGTGGGGATAGTGATGTTATGAAAAGAATCGTTCAAACTGGAAGCTCCCGACATATCGGGGTATTGTGCCTTTAAATACATGTAGTCTCGGGAGTTGTGATACGTAATCAGTCTCTCTAGTGAAATGCCGGACAGGTCATTGACGACGTGCCAGCTGCGAAGTTGCGAGTATCCAGGGTCTGTTTCTGACAGTGAACAACGATCTAAGAATTGCGCACATAGTATGACGCTGACGACATGTAGTCGCAGCTGACTCGCTTCAGATAATCACAGGGTAAAATGCGCACTATTGGCGTAGGTAAGCTGACTGCCTTGATCTGCAGTCGCATCGAATCCTTATGAAACTTATAATGATCTGCATGTACATTGACGCAGCGGTTAGTAAAGATCAAAATCGTCATGCATGAGAAGACTATTCATGTTGAAAGCCCAATGAAACTCTTTGAAGAGGGACGGCTGTGGGTCTGTGTACTTTTCTCCCCCATCGCGCCCGGATCCTCTTGGCTCGCGTGGAGGGTGATTGGCTTTGCTCGGGCTAGATCCGCTAGAGCTGAAAACATATTATGAACGCGAAACATCAGCGGCGACGTAATTGATTCGATGATATTCGGCCCCCGTAATCCCATGGGATATATGTCATGTCTTATATTAGTCCTTGAGCACCACATCACATCGCTGATGACGACGTGGCCGTGAATACTTGTCGCTAACTATATTATGCCAAGCTCATGATTGTCTCTGTTCTTTCCGTAAACGTTTTTAGACCCATGTCAGATTTAGCATCAAGTGCATGTACTACTATGCGCTCATTCTCAGCCACTGACTAAGTCAATTCGGGGTGATTCGCTCGCAGTGCTCCAGGGATCATTGAAGTGGCAACCAAGCGTCATGGCAAGTATATAAGTCATGGCTCTCGCCTTGCGTGGAAGCTTGGACTACCTCTAGCTAAAAACTCTTCCTGTTACTTCTTTTATTCAACATGAAGCTTCTTCTACTTTCAACTGTCTTGGCACTGCCGTGCGCAATGGCAGTGCCACCTGAGCACGAAAGCCACTCGCTATTTGCTCGAGCTAAACCCAAGCTGAATCAATACCGCACTATGGATGACTGGTAAGAAGAGTCGGATTATACCATCAGGTCAGCCGTCTAAGTATGCGCAGCCTTCATGATCGAAACATTCTTTATCACGCGGCGCCCAGCACCGGAAATTGCTACGATTTAGACAGCAAGACAGGGGCATTCTTTTACAACACCGGGGGCTTCCTTCTAAGTCGTGGTATGTACCATTCTCCAACATGAACAAATCTTCCGTGTCTAACGTGCCGCTGGCAGCTAACAAGGACATTGGGTGCGCTGGCGATTGGATCGGCCTTCGAGGTGGCCGATGTATGGAAAAGGGTCCGTACAAGTCTGTTGTCATGAGGTGAAGTTCCACCTTACAACAACTATGTTTTCTAAGAGGATGCGAAATACACTTTATGGTAGGAATAGCTACAACCCCTACATATATATTTGTCACAAAAAGTATGCCTTACTTGACTGTATACATGGAAGTACTTGGTTTGACGACGTGGACTACACACACACCTAGCATTACACAATTTATAGCCTCCAGTCGTAACCACAAAATGCCCCGATTTTCTTCAAAAGTGTACGTTATGGAGGTGTGAGTCAACCTATCGTGGCGCTAGAACAGTATGCTCCGATCTGCGGCTCCGGGCTACCGGGCAATGAGACACCTCCCCGGAATTAACCGTCGCCTCGGCACGTCATGGCACGACGCTAACAGCTGCGGCTTGGCAATAAACTTTTGTAACGTCTGCAAGTGATGTTATTGTTTTTATTCCTTACATCGCGCGAGTATCGTACTGGAAGCTGCAGCTGAGATGCGGCACGGCACGACAAGGCTGGTCCGTGTTGTCGGAACGAAGCATCCCATCATTGGTCATTGCACTACTTCCCCCCGAGGGCATCTTTTCATGCACCGCCCTCGCTTCCCTCGACGCTCATCCAACGGCGGTGTTTCAAGTTGTGACTTCGGTCATGACTTCAGCGAGGGACCGATAACTTCCGTAATGAGCTGATTTGGGATGAGCCGCATGGCGGAGATAATATTCTACCCGAGCTTGAGTCAGGTCGGGCTCGTAAGTCTTTGCTACGATGTAGCGGGAAGGACCATTGTTATGCATGCACCTATTGATCGGCCTTAGGCAAGGTCATAAATGTTGCTGATGGCAATGAAGCAAGTTCCGCGGGCAGCATGCGTTTATACTGTGTCTTGGTTGTATTGTGTCTAATGGTAGAATTCGAGTTTCTAATAGAATCTGAGCGGTTCCCCGTAGTCGGGGGATGCTCCTTGGCCATGACGCCGATCTCCAATACGTCCGTGACCATTACTGCCGGAAGCTGAGCTTCAGATGTTGCCCGCCAATGAGGCTGCGTCACCCACGGAAGCTTCCCGATCGCCGCCAGAACTATAGTCAGAGCATGGATGTTCCATGAGCCCAGAAAAACGATGGCGTATTCCGTCGAGATCTTCAATAAATTGGTTGTCACGGCGAACCATTTCAAGCTCTACGCCGAATTTGTACAGATGGCACAGCTCAGATACAAGTTCTGCAGCCCGATCCCTCAACCTAGTCCTGTAGAGGGATGAGAGCGACCTTCGAGATGTGCTGGCGACGCTGTCTGATCTAGATTCATCACTGACTTGCCTCTGCCATGATAGCTCCTGAAACCGGGCAGGGGAATGATGGTGTCTCCGGTTCGACTGGCCATGACTTGGCCGCTTCTCCACAACCGCCTGTGCTTTGCCGCGGCTGTGACTCTGACGTCGAAAGAAGTCTAGATCTGGATTCATGGCTAATTTGCCAGAGGCTGATCTCTTTAATGGATGAGAGATAGATTGTGCAGAGGAGTCCGACCGGTGAGACGCAGAACTATTATTGTCCAGAGAAGAGCGACCTCGCGAAAATGTAGTGCATAGTGATTGAGGTATCGAAGGCGACAATCGCGGCAGACGGCCAAGGGCATGTCCAAAAGCTCCCTCTGCTTCCATCTTGTTTGCACTGTTCCAGAAATGATTCTCGGCCATGGCGTCCATGATGCCCAGACGTGGGCCAGAGAACTGCTGAAATTCTTCAAGACCACCTTCAGGGAATGCCCAAGTAGCGACATTGTGGCGCAGCGGCGTAGCCGTGAACCTCATTTCAGCGTCTTCCGGGGAAGTAACTGGCTCAAGATCACCGCACAGATCGGCGGGGGACTCCCTCTCACAAAAGCTTATCATTTGCGCGTCGTCCCACGCTGTGTTGTCTTGGTTGGGAGCTGATTCAGCAACCACCGCTCTGTCATTCTCACTCACGCGATGGTTATCTGTCTTTTTGTTCATCTTCTCTCCTAAATGTCGATTTGCGTGTTAGCAATGGCTTTCTTTCTTATAGCCAAGACCAGACTTGGGCAAAAGCCCGCATAATACAAACAACAATGGTACTAAGGTTGGCTAGCAATTTCAGACGTAGACACTTACGATGTCTCCGCTGTGCTAGCCTGTTCTGCAGCTTTCTTCGCTGCTTGTAGTCTTCAACCCTCGCAGAGTCATCTTCGTTCTGCCGGGTCGAATCGAAATTTCGTGAGCCATGACTTTTGCTAGAGGGAGCTCGTTTTGGAGATTTGCTGCCCTCCATTTTAGGGGCCACAGGCGTGTCGGTAGCGCCGAGTGTGAATGCCTGGAGGCCGAAGCACCGTCTCCAGCAGCCGCAGCAGCTGTTCCTCAATAGCGGTTGTCTCTCAAGGAATGATGATTTGCACACTTAGCCGAATGCGACAGCAACATCGATCTCCAGATCAGAAGCGACCCCAGGCGATGACGATTGGAGTTTTAAGCTCTACCATGCTCGCCATTCCGCAGAATGGAGCGGCACAACATTGATGTTATGGCCTGCATGTGATCGCACCATGTAGCTCAGTTACGCGCTTGGCCCAAAGTTGGTAGTGGAGTGCCTGTTGGTTGTTGGGCTTCACAAACACGGCTCGTCCCTGCGGGCTCCGGAAATCTAGGCAAGGATCAATATCAGCTGCCCTATTCGTACCTACGTTGGCAGAGTCGCAATGTAACAATAAAAAAATGACACAGCAATCTATAGGATTGGCCCTTTGCTGGCGATGTTTCGTCGCTCTTGAGAGCATTCCCTCCGACAGCAAAGCGGAGCTAGAATGGGAGCAGTCCACGCACTACAATAAATGCAAGTAAATGATGCATCGGCTGCCACTGCAGATCGTGCATGGTGGGCAGCAGCAGACATCGATATACTTATGCGACAAAAAGCCTTTGAAAAAGGGGGATACTTTCTGCATGCAGGAAGTAGTGTGATCATCTGGCACGAATGAATACCTTGTTGTACGGCTTCAAGTCAGCTGATGCTTCGGGGATCTACGACCTGGGGATAGCCTATATGGAATCACCAGGCTAGTGCATTAGCGCGAATGCCTGGTCAGCTGTCAAGGGGACCTACTGGAGTTCTAGGCCTCAATGATCCCCAGGGGGGGTACGCGGCTGAAGTCCCTGCAGACCTGGTCGTCAGTAGTTGATGCTCTGCGACGGGGAGAATGATGCAGGTACCAACCGATATTGCAGCCACTGGGCCGCCGCCCGTTGTCAGTTTCGGGAACAGACCAGCAGCGTATCAATTGGAGAATGTAAAGACGGGATGGGTGCTGGTTTTCCCAAGGGCGACCGTGACACTCAGCATCTTCGCATTTACTCATTGGCCACTTGTCCATATAAATTGCGTGCTGCAGCGTAGTTATGCTGTCGCCGTTCATACCTTCCCCCCCTTCAATCTCCACCGCAAGCCATGTCGTGCCCAGAATACGTCGATGCTTCATTTGGCCCGTGGGCGGGACCTGTCTGCCGCGGTGGCCTTGACTTTACGATCTCTTTTGAGCTTGTTTTCTTCTCTCTCGTGCCATCCGCGCTCTTCATTGTGTCGGCTCTCTGGCAATGTCGACCGCTTCAGAAGCGCCCCCAGCTTGCGCGCCAGGGCAAGATTCGAACAGTTAAACTTCTTGTCATACTGGTCCTTGTCGCAAACGCAGTGGCCTGTACCGTTTTGACAGGTATAGGCCATGGCCCATGCTACACTCTTGCGGTAGCTGCCGCTTGCGTCGAGTGCGTCGCACTTGTCATGATCGGTGTCCTTTCGCGTTACAAGCACATATACTCACCACGGCCATCAATTCTAATCACCATCTTCTTGTCTGCAAACATCGTAATGAATCTCGCCACGGTCAGGTCGCTGTGGCTGATGGGCGGTCCTTCAGCTCTGGCCACCGTATACACGGTGAACATGCTCTGCGAAACAGCGTGTTTAGTACTAGAAAACATTGATAAACGCAGTTTGCTTGTGCAGCCTATGAACTACAGCCCCGAGGAGGTAGCAGGGCCACTGAGCCGCATCTTCTTCAGCTGGTTGGTTCCGCTTCTCATCCGGGGTTATGCCACTATTCTCTCTATTTCCACGCTATCACCGCTTTCAGCAGACCTCAAGAGCGCTGAACTCACTTCTAGCTTTGGTAGGGCACATTCTATCTGTTGCGAAATTGTGAGTAATTCTAACTGTTATAGCGTCTTTGCTAGAGAATCCGAGACAGACAACCCTGGTACAGGAACTTTTCACGCTACGGTACTCTTGGATGGTACCCATTATTCCGAGACTATTCTTGCTGGCGTTCACCATCGCGCAGCCGTTCCTCATTTACACGACTATTGACTATACCAGCATCCCACGTGAAGAACGGAACATTGGCAAGGGCCAGCTGCTAATTGGCGCCTTTGTCCTTACGTTTTCGGGGTTTGCGGTCAGTTTCTCTGATGGCTCGTGCAATACATTTGTCAGCTAACTTTGCCCAGTTATCCAATTCGCTATATTGGCACCTAGTAAATCGCTTCATGATGGTGGTACGAGGCAGTTTGATTAGTCTGATTTACTCGTGCACAGTGCACGCTACGTCTAAACGAAATGACAGCACGGCAGCGCTCACACTCATGACCGTCGACGTTGAAAAAGCCATGATTGGCTTAGAAGAATTTCACGAAATTTGGGCCAGCGTCGTTCAAATTGTGGTTGCGGTCTACATACTGGCTACACAGATGTCATGGGCATCGGTCGCTCCAATTGCTGTTCCGTTGAGTACGATACTCTAAGAAGTCGCGACTGTTATGAGAGAACCCTTTACTTACGACACTCAGTTTGTTTTTCCGTGACCATCCCGCTTGCTGCCAAGATTGGACTCTCACAGAAGTCTTGGAATGGCTCTGTGGAGAAGCGCGTCAGCCTTACGGCAGCGGTTCTTAGCAGCCTGCGCGAGGTTCGAGTGCTGGGAATCGGACCCTGTGCCGAGTTTCTCATCCAAAAGCTCCGAGCAGACGAAATAGAGAGATCGCATCACTTTCGTCGGCTCATGACATGTATCCTGATTCTTTGTGAGTAAAACCCATCCCACGCATTAATGGATTGCTTTCTAATTGCCATTACTACAGCCCAGGGGACCACCGGTGCGCACTTCCTTGCCTTTTAGTTCTCCATTGGTATGCGATGCTAATGAAACTAGCACTTGGGCCCTTGGCCACATTTGCGCTGTATACTATTGTCTCTATCGTTTCTGGGAACTCTCAGCTTTTGGCTGCCAAGGCGTTCACATCGCTCAGCCTAGTAAATCTCATTGCCAGCCCCTTTTCAGTACTGGTTCAAGCACTCCCCAGCTTTGCGGCTGGACTGTCATCGCTTTCCCGCATAGAAGCTCATGTTTCCGATACCAGAAAAGACGATGTCCACTCCAACGAGAGTGAGACATATTCGCCAAACACCTCGACTACCACGCCTGGCAAGTTGAGTTCGAGTTACGGGGACAACATCGGCAAAGAGGGAGATGATACATCGCACCAGTCTAGCAGTGAAATTCCAACTGGCAGGAGTATTTTGGTGAGAGGAGCTGCCTTCGGGTGGGCCAAGGAGAACGTAATCGTCAAGAATGTCAACTTTGAGGTGTCCAGGGGCTCTTTTGTCCTAGTTACAGGCCCTGTTGGGACTGGCAAGAGTACCTTACTCTATGGCTTGCTCGGAGAAACACCCGTTTCTAGTGGCGAGATTCTCATAGGAGAGTCCCAGATTTCTTTCTGCCCGCAGAGTCCATGGCTGGTCAGTGGTACTATCCGCCACAATATCGTTTGCGGAGCCAGATTCGACGAACAATGGTACAATCGTGTCATTTCTGCATGTGCCTTGACGGAAGAACTCAGAAATATGACCCAAGGAGACATGCACCAAGTCGGTAATGACGGTATAAACCTAAGTGGTGGTCAGCGACAACGAGTTGTATGCCTAACAGTTTTCCCGCTTCAAATTGTCATCAACTGACCCATCTCTCAGGTATTGGCACGAGCCGTGTATGCGCGGAATAAGCTCGTCATATTGGATGAACCTCTCAGTGGATTGGACAAGGCGTCCATGAAACACATTGTGCAGGAAATTTTCTCTTCTGACGGCCTGTTCCGTCGACAAAATGCTGTTGTCATAATGGCAACTGGCTCATGTAAGCTTTCCTTGTCAGATTGTGCCGGTTAAGAATTTGAATGCCACTAACAAGTACAGTGGACCTGCTGCACCATGCCGATCAGATCCTGCTTCTCACGCGAGACGGAAGCGTCCAACAAGAGACTACACTAGACAACGCAGCTTTCGACCGCACCATAGCTGCGAAGATAACCACGCAAAAGACTCAAGATTGCGCGGAACAGATAAAGGGCCTCTGCGCGCCGGCTCCTAAAGCTACGGACCTCCAATTGGTCGAAGCCAAGGCAGACTTACGTCGCAAAACTGGCGACTGGACAATCTATGCCTTCTACTGTCGAGCAACTGGGTACGGAAATGCGTTCATGTTCTTGCTGCTTTGCACTATCTGTGCGTTTTGCTTCCAGTTTTCGACAATCTGGATAAAGTGGTGGTCAGATGCCAGCACTTCCAACTCTGAGGGCAAATCTGCTGGCTACTATCTAGGTCTCTATGCAGTACTCTGCTGTCTCGCCCTAATTGCGCTGGCACTTGCTTCTTGGACATTCATGGTGCGGATGGTAACCAATTCAGGGTCGTCCTTGCACTCATCAGTCCTCGACGCTGTGTTCAAGGCTCCTGTTGCCCACTTCGACAGCATCGACAACGGTATCACGCTAAATCGTTTCAACCAGGACATGCAGCTGGTTGATTACACCCTGCCAATGGCGGCGATCAATACGTTCCTTTTTGCCTCAATTTGCGCTGTCCAAGCAATCATTATCTCGACATCAGCAAGCTACATGGCCGTGGGCATTCCCGTGTGCTTGATTGTGATATTTTTCTTGCAGAACTTCTACTTGCGTACGTCGCGTCAACTTCGACTACTGGACATTGAGGCAAAGGCTCCTCTTTTCACAAACTTCAAGGAGACTATTCAAGGAATTGCTTCCATTCGTGCCTACGGTGGCGATTTCGGCTCCTTCCTAGAAAAAGATCACCAACGAATTCTCGACGATTCGCAGCAGCCCATCTACCTCCTTTACACGGTACAGCGGTGGCTTTCTCTCGTTTTGGATCTTCTTGTCGCCGGACTGGCCACTTTGTTGATCGTTCTAGCTGTCAATGCAAACTTGGTCGGTATCTCAGGCTCCGCCATGGGAGTGGCACTAGTCAACTTGACGTCATTTAATCAGTACCTAACAAACCTGATTCGGTTCTGGGCTTCCATGGAGACGTCGCTGGGAGCTATTTCTAGGATTAAGGATTTCACTCTGGAAAGCCCAGTTGCCGAAGGAGCTGGCCAAGTAGCCCTTCCTAGTGCCACTGTCGACGACACAGTGGTATTCGAAGCTGTCACCGCAACATATCAACAACCGCCAACGCCTTCGGCGTCCCCAGGCTCCGTAAGTGGAGAAACGACTAAATCAGCCTTAGCGCTTTCTTCTTTCAGCCTGACGGTCTCTGCCGGCATGAAACTCGCTGTTACGGGACGTTCGGGAAGTGGCAAGTCAACCATGATCTCCGTGCTCTTTCGTATTCTACCTGTCACCTCTGGAAACATAACCATAGGGGGCATCGACATCTCGAAACTGGACCAAAACGTCGTTCAAGATCGCCTCAATGCTGTCACCCAGACAAATTTCTTTTTGCCGGGCCTCACAGTGAGAGAAAACTTGGACCCGAGGAGACTAATTTCTAAAGTTTCACAAAATGATAAAGCAGAGGTCTCTGATAAAATAATCCAAGAGGTTCTCGAGAATCTCAACCTATGGGAAACTCTGGAGGCTCGAGGAGGGCTCGATGAAGAGCTAGTGGCAAGCTCCTGGTCTGCCGGTCAACTACAGCTGCTGAGTTTGGCCCGATCCATTCTCAAGGCTCGGCGATTGAAGTCAAATCCGGAATTAGGTTGGAAAATATTGGTTCTTGATGAGGCAACAAGCAAGTTAGTACTCACTCATCGCATTTACCCCCATAGTTTCCTTAAGATTCTAACCAGGTGCTCAAACAGTGTCGACCCAGACACCGCGACTATCATGCGAAAAAACATTCGCCAAGAGTTCTCAGACTACACCATTATAGCCGTTATGCACAAGTTCGAAGGTGTCATAGAAGACATGGATCAGATGCTGGTGCTAGAGGGTGGAAGGGTCACCCGACAAGGCACTCCACGGGAGATGTTGCAGTACTTGGGCCACCTCAGTAAAGCCGTATGAGTGGGACGAAAATAAAACAGGCTTGAGCGCAAGCAAGAAAGAATAAGTGCACTGAATTATGTGTCTTGGGACTATTTTGAGTCGAGAACATGCTCAGGCTACACAGCATGCACTGGATGCGGCGCCTGTGACTCGTTCAGCGCCGACCTTTGTTGGCGGGGGATTACGGGTTGACTGGAACCAGGCTAATGCGATTAATTGATGGAACCTGCTGTGAGTTGAATGACCGTAATCTGTGGATCTGCCACAGCCTGGGGCATGTAAGCTGACATGATGACTTGCACGGGCTTCTCTGCACCAAGATCGATACGAGTATGTCCCAAACTTGAAAGTATCAGCGAGCTCCTGGACATCTGTTCATTTTCATATCAATAGGAGTTGCTATTCACGATTTTCCTTGCCCACTACTGCCGCAGTACTATTCGCAGACTGTTTCCAAGGCGGGTGGCGACCTTTGCTGACATCCTAAGCTGACATGCAACAACTGGGTGATTATGCTTCAATATCTACAACCCCTCCTTTGCCAAGATGTTGAATGCTCAGCCCATGCCTTTGGCTCAACCATGCACTCTCGGTTCGTTATTCTGATCCAATTTATCCCTGTGGTGGTGTGATGCTAGCATGACGCGTCAAAATCCCCCCCATTTTGGGCCCGACGGATCTGGAGCCGCCATTATGAGCGACAATCCAATGAACGAGACAAGCCCGCTGCTTCAGCAGCCAAGCCGCGATGGTGGTGGCGGAGATTTTGCCTCGCACTCAAATCGCAACAGCCAATACCATGTGCTTCTCATCTGTGTCGTCGTCGCTGGTCTGGATTTTACTGTCTTTATGCTCAACTTGCCACTGACGAGGGTGTACGAGAGTATCCTTTGCTACCAGTATTTTCAGAAAATGGATCCTTCTCGCTTCTCCGATCCTGCCGTGATACCTGAAGGCTTGTGCAAAGTCGACTCTATCCAAGAGGAATTGGGGCTGATCCGAGGATTTGAGCTGCTGTTTATGTCCTTGCCAGGTATGTAGCACTGCCTCCCTCCCCAACCTCTATTTTTTGGTTAATTTGGCCATCATGAGTTCACTGCTCAGAGTAACTCAAATCTCGCTCCAGGTGTACTTATGGCCTTGCCGTACGGAGCTCTTGCTGATCGTTGGGGCCGCAAGCCCACATTGTCCCTCTGTGCCGCTGGTCTTGCGGCAAGCCTTACCGCGGTGCTGCTTGTGTGCAGACTGTGGTGGATGGTGCCAATCCGTCTCGTATGGGCTGCGTGGGCCCTTACTGTCGTCGGTGGAGGAGCCTCGGTGATGGTCTCAACCTCCTTCTCCATGCTTACAGATATCACCGACAACACCGCAAGGTAATTTATGACACAACCCCACAAGCGCTTGAAATCTTGCTGCCGAAATACTGACATGATCCACAGAGCAAAGGTCTTTCTCCAACTCACCGTTGCAATCCTTGTCGGCCAGGCTATTGCCTCACCTGTTGCTTCCCTCATGATGGCCAAATTTGGAACAACATTCCCGATTCTTGTGGGATACTCCATCGGCTTAACGTCTTGTATGCTGACACTCTTTATCCCTGAAACCATACATAAAGGTGTGGATGATGGCGGCATCGCGATTCATCAGAGCTCAGAGCATCAATCAACGATTTTGCCATCTTCAGTAGCTGACTCCAAATGGAGGCTCTTTACGGCAGTCAGCACCGTTCACATCGCCAATGCATGGAATGCTTTTGAGTTTATCTTCAACTCGCCTTCTCTACTGGCGGTAGTCACCAGTTTCTTCATAAATACCATTGGATCCTCTGCCATCAACAGCATCGTCCAATACATGTCAAAACGCTTTTCAATCTCCATCTCTAGCGCAGGTCTGTTTCTTACCATTCGCAGCGTCATGGCAATTTTCCTGTTCTTGGTTGGTTTACCCCTGATAGGGGCTCAGCTAAGAATTAAGTTTGGCGTTGACGGCCCTCCACGCGACTTGTTGATGGCAAAACTTACAGTCCTATGCATACCATTAGGCTTCTTTCTCATCGCCGTGGGTCAACAAGTTAGTGTAGTGGTTTTCGGTATGGCTTTGACCGCTTGTGGCTCTGGCTCTGGTAGTATTATGAGAAGTGTTGCCGCAAGTATGGTTGACAACCGCCATGTCGCACGACTTCACGCGGCCATCAGTCTTGTCGATACATTTGGCGCCTTGATATCCGGACCCCTTCTAGCGGAGGCATTTGCACTTGGGTTGCGAATGGGTGACGACTGGATATCACTGCCGTTCGTCATAGCAGCAGTCTTGACGTTCTTCGGCGCCTCCATCGTGTGGCTGATCAAGCTGCCCAAACAGACATACGTGCATACCGAATCCATCTAGGATCTCTAATTTGCTTCGTAACTGCAGTTTATCTCTGCTGTTCAGGAGATGCACGGTCACACGGACTGCAAGAGTTGTTTAGCGCCTTGACGCTGCTCGATGACACGCGTACGCAGACCACTCTATCTTGATAGTTGTAGTAAGGTCCGGCAAACATTGTGAAGTACGACTTTGCTGCAAGAGAAGGGTTATGCTTGCAGAGAGGTAAGGGCATAATTGTCACGGCACGAGACGCTCGCGCAGTATGCTACTGAAAAGCGTCAGTTGCTATCGCATGCTAAATTAACGATATCGGAAGTATCCGAGGCCATTGCCGGCAATGTTCAATGTTTATTCACCTTGATTGAAATTAGAGGAAAGTAGGGGTAAGGTTCCAGGGTTGTGTTCTTCGACATGGACAAGAAATTCATAGACATATATCGTTGGCGACCAGAGAACTCGGCTCACATGCAATCAATTCCGTGCAATTTGCGGAGTAATGCACTCCGGCTGAAATCATAAAATGTAGAGTAGCAGGCAGCTATTAAGTTTGCACCTTCACAAAGATATTGGTCATTGGCCGCATGTCTCCGTATTCCGAGTTAATCAACTCTGTGCCACCGCTCTCCTTCCCGTTGCGTGATACCGCAATATGGCCAGCTTTGGGTCACAATTATCCGTGAGAGTCTGCTTAAATCAATACATGATTACCTCTTTTCGCTCATGTGTGATAATATCATACGACAGCAGCCGGTCCAAGTTCCCAGGTCGTCCGTCGCGTGGGATGCCCCGGCGGCGATGTGCTTTGGGAAACCGTGCGAGCCGCGTCATATACTGTTGCGATTACCTGGATGTCCCTGTTCGCATCGTCTGTCGGGACAGCCACACATTGGTCAAATGTTCCTCTGCTGACGACGAACATTAAGTGCTGACCACCAAGAGTAACTGCTGACGGTCATCAGTAAGCCTCGCCACTGAGAT
This sequence comes from Albophoma yamanashiensis, assembly GCA_001600555.1. Taxonomy (NCBI): domain Eukaryota; kingdom Fungi; phylum Ascomycota; class Sordariomycetes; order Hypocreales; family Ophiocordycipitaceae; genus Albophoma; species Albophoma yamanashiensis. The sequence goes on along the minus strand of BCKH01000006.1, from coordinate 130,541 downwards.
TACCACCTGCTCTGTTAATAGAGAAGCAGCATGCGTTGAGCTCTCTAGGCTTTGTTCCTTTTCTTTTCAACACACCTGCATCCCACCCTCAGGATTTCAAGTATAACCAGATACAACCAACACACTTCTCAATCCGACATTCTGTCTTGTCTGCTTACGCACCTGCCAATGACGTCCCTCTGTCTCCTAGCCCCCCTGAGTCTCAAAGCCAGAGATGCCATCCATGCCGATGACCTTGGTCGCTATAACGCCTACATGGATAGTGTGCAGGGTAGACACGCTATCCACATGTACATGGAAGACCAAGTCGTTAAAGTTGACCTTTACGATGGCAACACGGACACATTTGAAGAATCAGCTTCTTTTAAAGCGAGCACCTTAGCTCCTGCGTACTTTGCCGAAATGGAAGAACGAGCTCGTCTAGTTTTCGGCTCCGACTACGATTGCCAGAGCGCCCACGATCCTCAGAGCCAAAATCAGAAGACAAATTGCGACCCCAACATTAAGTAGAGGGCATCCAATTTAGATGCAATTTCCGACATAAAAGCCAGAGACTCAGGGTGCAATCAAATTTGCGGCTACGGAGGTCACTGTACAGAGGCCGAGTGTCCTTTTTTGGCCGCAATGTAGGATGAGCGTGTACGTGGCAGAAGTGGTGCATACTCCGATAGCAGCATTGCTTTAACATCAACAGTAAGTGGTGGCTAGGGAAAGGAATGGGTCGGAAATTCAATTCTACCACTCATATATTTGATTACCTGCATTGTCTACGAGACTCCAGTACTGCCAGACTCCAGTACTGCCAGACTCCAGTACTGCCAGACTCCAGTACTGCCAGACTCCAGTACTGCCAGACTCCAGTACTGCCAGAATATTCTCGGATTCTACGAGGAGCCCGCAGAATGCACAATCTTCATCAAAATCCCATCACTCGTATACCCAGCATTCGTATATTGGTCAGTCGAGTACGCCAGGTTCGTCGAATTGACCAACACTCCCTGGCTGCCACCATCCGTTTGGCACCCCATCAAGCTCCCTGCCCGCGCGGTCACATTCGCATTTTCGCCTCCATCAATCGTCGTGGCAATGTCCTCGTATAGCACGCTCGAACTAACATCGGTATTGATGTGCTTGATGAGCGCCAGCACGCTGCCATAGGTGTAGAGGGTCCACTCTGCGCAGTCGCCGGTATTGCTGGCGTTCATGGTGTAGAATGCTGGCTTGCGCGGGTTCTTGCGCCCGTACTTGCGCAGGTACGTGGTCACGTACTGGATGTCGGTGACTGTCACGCCCTGAGGCGCATCGTCGCTGCCATTGTAGCAGTGCAGCGTGGCCGTCTCGCCTGAATAGCACACCTCGGCTGCGCTGGGGGCAGGCACCGGGTTAGCGACGGCCCAGGCGGCGAGGAGAAGGGCGGCCAGAGTGGCGTCTTTGGAGAACATGATTGAATGGATGTAATGGCGTTAGGTGAAGAAATCTGTGGTGAAGTAATTTGTCGTGCACAAGCTACACTTCTCAGTGGCCGGCTGTCCTGGGAAGTTTGCGGATGAGGCGGATGGAAGTTGTCGTTGTGGTATTAAAAGGTCTATGCCAATTTCTCCAATATATACTTGAGTGATATACCTGCATGTGCTTGGCATCACCAGAACGTCTTTCGCTCGTAAACAACATTCTCGCCACGTATCTGCCTAGCCGGCCCACCTTAAGGAGACATGTTCACCGCTAGAGTAGCAGTTCGTTGGTCTGCAACATTGCGGCGGTGCTTGGCGATGCCTAGAATGTAGTATGAGGAAGGGAACCCTTGTAGCCGTGCTGAGCATACGCTTGCGGCGTAGACATTGTGTGTCGATGTATCAAGTCTTACGACCACCGGCAACCAGCTGCCGAAGGAATGGCCGGCTGGCCGCGCTCGCACGGAACTTAAGTGGGTCTAACTGCACGAAGTAGCAAGCCGGATCGGGGCGGATTGCCGGGGCGCCCAGGCAGCCACAATCATATGCCCTACAACCAACACATTAATTAAACGGGCCGCGTGTTGGAACCTCAGGGCTTCTTCACCCCGCACGACATGCCATCACCACTCACCAACAACTGAAGCGCTGAACTCCCGACTCACATGGGCGTTCCACTAACACACAACCGGACACCTTCCTTGGAGAGTGTGTGGCCTTCGGCTAGCCGCCCAAATTTTGTCCGTTCCCTCTTCTCCTCAAGCTCACGCCAATAGTGAACTCCCCGTAGTCCATTCTCGCGGAGTATCAACACTGTTTGTCTCCTCAACCACATCTTTACCACCGAATCATCATGGCACTCGTAGCAACTCTTGGTGGCCCGAAGTATCCGACGCCAGACTGCACAGAGCAGTACTATCACCCGTCGTGGCGGAACACGCTGGAGTTGTGAGTGATGACGCAACCATGACATTCCCTCACTGACGAAGGGAAATAGCCTCGTTTGTCTCGCTACGATCTTTGCGTACCTCCCACAATACATCGCAATCTGGCGGGTCTCTAGCGTGACAGGAATCTCGTCGTACTATATACTCTATCATGCTCTCTTCTCAATAACCGCCCTTTGCATACGGATTGCAAATGCGGTGTACTACGACCCTTTCAACTGCGTGAATAACGGCACGCTTAGAGGATGGCAGGCAGTATCCGCTTTAACCGGATTCCTCCAGGTAATTGTGCAGTGGGTCTGTGCTCTAGTGCTGTAAGTTCCTCCTTTGAATACTATGTCAGTATGTCCTCTCACATTACTCATATATTCTAGCCTGGTCCTCTTCCTACGACACTATAACCCTGAGTTACAGAGAGAAACGGAGCCAAATGCCGTATCTCCTACGACTATCAAGAAATCCGTGATCTCCATTACGGTCGTCTTACTACCTATTAGCCTCCTCTTCCTCTGGCATAATGACGAGCCTTGGACGGAGAAGCCTGCCCTGGGCTGGGGCCTCGTCGTGTATGTCTTCTTGTTAGGCTTTTTTATGTTCTTCCTGAAGTTCGCATTTACCCTTGGCTTTGGTCTCGCCCAATTCAGCTACCAGATTCGGCTGTTAAGGTCGAGGAGATCGCGCGGTGCTCTAAGTATTGTATCTTCGGGGCTGCTATCAATTTTGTGCATTACCCTTGCGGTAGTGCAGCTTCTCCGCTCTTGGCCGAGTATAGATCTGAGGTGGAGTACCAATGTTGATCAGATAGGTCAGGTTAGCTATTTTTATTCCCAGTTAAGTCTTAACTTGGGATATCTTATTGCCGGGATCGGATATCTGGTGTTGTTTGTTCTCTGCTGGTACTACGAGTGGCGGAATATTTTGGGAAGGAAGGTTGGCTCGGTCCATCTGGAATGATGGTACCGGATTCAACACATCGACATAACCGGCGAAATGTCTTGCCTGTAATCAGAACTCCATAGTTTCCTCTTTTCTGTTAGTGGAAGGCACGCAATGCCTAAGCCAAAGGATTAAAGTGGATAGCTAAGTACTCGCTCACGGAATGAAGTACAGTGGTTGAATGAATACAGCTCGCATATTGCGGACGTCAATTTTTGTCTCAGAGATTGTTTCGAGTGGCGTACTCGAATACGTAACGAGCAATTGACGTTAATTTCCTTCCCGCAGGGCAGAGGAGAATACGTACCATCACGGTCCCCAACATCCTGAAAATTTCTGAAGGATCAGTCGATATTCTCAATCTGGAAGGTTTCACTCGGCGTTATTAACTGTTGGTGGCTTGCCCAGCCCCTCTGCACACTCAAGGCGTAGTCATCATTCCTGTCATGCTGCAAAAGTCAGTATTAGGAAAGCCCTGGTGTACAAAATTTTATCTAGAGGAGGAATTGGCTCAGAAGAACTCACTGTTCATAGGCAGGTACTTGACTGGGTTGAAACAGGATCATTATCTCGCAGATACCGATCACCTAAGTACGGTCTCCTGATCTATGACCATGAACGAGACCTGACGCTCTGACCTTTCTGCTAACATAAATCTCAGGTTTGTTCCTGGGGAACCCAAACACTCACATCTAGCTCCAAAATCTGACAGCCGTCTTTCAGAAGGGCATTAGCTCCTTTAAAAAGTTCTAATGCAGGTACAACAATCTAGACTCTCGTTCTACGCCCACCGCCGCCGTGTTGGTTGAGTTAGGCGAGCCGTTGCATGTAATGTCAGGGGATATTGCATATATCCCGCGGGACATTCGGACTCGGTTGGGTGACCTCACATGCGTGTCGTGAAATTAAAGTCATCCTGAACTTAATCCAAGTTACATGTACTTCTGCTCAGACAAAGGACGATGAAGACGCGGTGGGCATGCTCAGGTACAGGTGTGAATGATAGGTATTTCTGCTGTGCAGGTCGCAAATAGGGGCACTTACCGCAGCTTGTAGTATATAATACAGTGGTGACTTCCGGAAAGCTTTCGAGCAAACTCAAGGATCCAAAGTCCAGCTTGGAGAGCTTACAAAGATGGTTTACAAATGGAACGTCGTCATGCTGCTGCTGGCGTATAGTCTCGTCGCAAGCACCCTTTTTGATGGGAAGCCTTACATCGGCTCCGCAGAACAACACGCCGAGCTCGACCGGATCACGGCTCAAATTAAGGCCCGCCGTGTCAAGGATAAGGAGAAGTATCTTGCCGAGCTGCGCAAGCCCATTGACGTGGAGTCGTCTCTAAACAAGAGATCCAATATTTCTGCTCAGCAAGTTGCCGATGCGCGGAGGGTTGCGGACGCAGCGCGCCAGCAATGGCAGGACAGCTACCGCCAGTATGTATCTAACCCGAGGAGTAACACTTACCAGAAGAGGAGCAACACGACAAGCAGCGACATGATCCGTCGGTCTGGGAATGGCAACCCCGCCCTTCAAATGGACAAGAAGGTTGCCGAGGCTGCGGCGCTGCTTGCTGAGCTGGACGCGGCGGCACAACATAAGAATGGCACGCTTCACAAAGACTACTCTACGACGTTTCATCATAAAAATACACCGTCTTTTGTCAATTTCGTCAATTCCTCCATCCACAATCTGGCCGACACGGCCTACTGGATGGATACGATGAGCCCCAAGGAGCATGGTCAAGCTCCATTTGTAAACGACTATGACTACAATGTAAGATATATTAACTTGATGTGAATTTTGCTAACCCTGTTCAAGGTATTCCGGAGCGTGAAGTTCTACGGTGCAGTTGGGGACGGACTTCATGTACGAGCCACATCTTTTGCGCCAGCCATAGCTGCATCAAAGTGTTCTGATATGGTCGACAGGACGATACTACCGCATTCAACCTGGCTATCCAAGACGGGAAGCGCTGTGGAAAAGACTGTCTCTCCTCGACGGTATCACCACGCGTTGTATATGTCCCGGCTGGTTGGTTTTACTACCCGCCCAACGTTTTGGCTGATAGCTCATGTGAGTCTCTAGGCACATACCTCGTTTCAAGCACCATCATTGGCTTGTTCAATACTCAAATTGTGGGCAATCCAAAAAACATGCCAGTTATCAAAGCCAGTGCGGACTTCGTCGGCAAGGATGGCACAAACGGGGTCATCACCTCGGACTACTATATTGACGGAGGTGGTGGGCAGGAGTGGTACCTCCCTGTTGTGAGTCCTGCACCAGCAGTGAACTGTGACAGAGCTGATCCAGTTTCGTAGGCCAACTTCTATCGCCAAGTTCGCAATCAGGATTGATATCTCTGCTGTAAAGGCGGAAAACGCGTCGTGCATTCATTGGCAAGTTGGCCAAGCGACCAGCATCGAGAATGTCGACTGCGTCATGTCAATCAATCCCCATTCCACACAACGCGGGATCTGTGGGTTGTTCATCTGCTTGTTATTGATCTGAAGCTTACCACGAGATAGTCGCTGAGAATGGAAGCTGCGGATACATGGGAAATATAAACTTCCACGGCGGAGCCATCGGAATTTGTTCGTACAAGGCCATAACCAATCTCTCAGGCGTGGTTTCTAACCTATTTGAAGATGGCGGAGAGCAGCAGTTCACGGCGAACGCCATGACTTTCAGCAAATGTCAAGTTGCCGTGCAGATGATCTGGGACTGGGGCTATGTGAGACATCTTCTGGCATCCAATATTCGCGATGCTAACCGGGCCTCTAGAGCTGGAGATGGATCTATGTTATCGACGCTAACATTGCATTCAAGCTGGTATCAGATGACGGCTGTCACGGCATCGGATCAATTCACATCCAAGACGGCACTATTGAGAGCTCTAATATAGGTATACAGGTGTTCCCTCTCACCAACAAGACATCTACCGGGAACACTGCCATTCTTCTGGACAATGTCCTATTCTCTAATGTTAATTCACCCGTCGTTGACACAGATGGAAAGGTTATGCTGGGCGGCACTGGGTCTCTCCAGGTTGACGTCTGGTCGGCTGGATCGCAGTATGCCATGGGCGACAGCTACTGGGATGGAGAGACCGACATCGCGGGCCTCACGGGTGCTCAGCAATTCTCTTTCGGGTCGAATCTGAAAGGGAACAGGGATAGCAGCCTTATTCAATCGGGGGACCCGGTATTTGTCTCTGGCTGGTATCTGTACAAGAGCAAACCGCAATATGAGGACGTCGACGTGACGAGCCTGGTAAATGCCAAGGACTATGGAGCCAAAGGTGAGAGTTCCTGACTTCTAGCCAAATACGATATAAGTAGATACATGTAAACTAACCTCGATTGTCTTCAAGGCGACGGCAAGACAGATGACACTGAGGCATTTCAGGCAATATTTGGATACGGTAACGCATCAAGCTATATCAACGTTGGTACGGTACTGGAGCTAATAGAAATATAGTCTCCCGCAAGCTGGGCCCTGTTTTTATCCCGCACGGTGTTTATATGCTCTCAGACACCATACAGATTACCGTGGGCACTCGGGTGTTTGGCGAATGCTGGCCCCAGCTTATGGCCAAGGGCTCCAAGTTCTCAGACGCCAATAATCCTTATCCGCTCATTCGCGCCGGAATCCCGGAAGGGGATGTGGGATTGATCGAGATGTCGGACTTGTTGATCACCCAGCAAGGCAAGACTTCCGGCCTCGTTGGACTGGAGTGGAATGTTAAAGGAACTGGCCTACTCGACCAGCCTGGTGTCTGGGGTGAGTTTTGATCCTCTATATTTGAGCGCTTGCCAGATACCGTTATTCGTTATGGCTTTGTTTTTAATCGCCTCTTATCTCAACCCTGTTGTCTTCGACAACCCCTTCGACGCGAGATGCACAAACACTATTTCTGAAAGGAGGCTAAGCTCATTCTCAGATGTTCACGCCAGAGTTGGAGGAGCAATCGGCGGCAACCTGCAAGTTGGCCAATGCCCGACCGGCAGCGATGTCTCCTGTACAGCTGGCTCACTACTCATGCACATCACGCCGAAGGGGGGAGGATATTTCCAGAATATGTGGCTCTGGGTAGCAGAGTAAGTCTTTTATTACTGATTTGAATAGTATTTATGAAGGACAAGAGTATTCTAACAAGATTTAGCCACGATATTGATGACTCCTTCAACTCTCAGATCAACATCATGGTCGCCCGCGGTCTCCTGGTAGAGTCAAGAAGTCCCACCTGGATGTATGGCACTGCGGTTGAGCACGCAACCACCTATCAGTATCAGTTTGTTAACGCCAAGAGCATCATAGCCAGCATGATCCAGACCGAGAGTCCCTACTTCCAAGGCCTCCATGGAATAGGCACTGGGGCACCTTACGGCAATTACATGGGCAAATTTCCCGGTGACCCGCCCTACAACCTTGCTGCGTGCTCGCGCGGTGGAGTTGGTAAGTTATGAGTTTCTTCTTGCAAGATATCTAGAACACTCGTTCGTTACTAGCTCCTGCTAACGCATCTCCCCTAAGGATGCGACGGGAGCTGGGCACTTCGAATTCTTAACTCGTCATCCATTACCATCGGCGGCGCTGGTCTATAGTAAGCTGCACCGTCATCGCGAGCTTATTCTGCTTCGTTCTCTAATCACTGACAGCTCTTGGTATGACGGATATGATGAGTCCTGTGTCGACACTCGAGATTGCCAGAATGGCGTTGTCCAAATCGGCGACGGTTCAGACAATATCAAGATATACAACCTCATCACAATCGGTGCCCAGAATATGGTCAATAATGCCTCCAACGACGGGATGCCCATGTCTATCAGTGCCGGTGACAATCTGTATAGTCCTGGTCATCCATGGTGGAGCATGATAAATGTCCTTGGCTTTAACGAGGCTGGGGGCGATAATGACAAGATCTTTCCGCCTCACCGCAATTTTTTCGCCCTAGGAGACTCGTACGCCGCGGGAATCGGGGCTTCGTGTGGCATGAGTAGCGGCTGGGTCTATGAGGACGATCCAAAGGAAGGGTACTGCTACAAGTGCATTGGCGCGTACTCCTACCAGATGCATCAATATGCTCCCGCCTTCTTCGACAAGACGTACAAGTTCTACGCGTGTAGCGGCGGGACAACAGGTGCTGTCCAAGATCCCTCTACGGAGCCGGCTTCTTCAGCCAGGTGGAACAGATGAAGAAATACGGGAATTTCGCTGATTTTGGGTGGTCGACCCTGTCAATCGGAGGGGTAAGTGGACACCAAACGCACAACCTTTAATACCTTGGTTGACTTGTGTGGGCATAGAACAACGTAGGCTTCTCTGAAGTCGCTAAGCGCTGCCTGCTTTTTGAAGACGAGAGATGCCAGGAGGTCTGGGCCGAAAGCGAGGCTCGCATCGTCAGTGACGAGCTGCAGAAAAACCTAACAGACACCTACCGGCAAATAATCAGCCTCGCTACCGAGTCCAACTACCAGCTCTACGTCACCGGCTACGGCCGCTTCTTCAACGACGAGACTGAAGAGTTCGACAATTCGCAGCTGCTACCCACCGTCCTGTGCACCGCCCTATTTAAGAGGTGCGCCAAGCTGACCACAGCCAACCGTAAGCGCGCCAATGATGGCGTCATCGCGCTGAACTATGCCATCCGCAAGGCCACAGGCGTGGTATTTGATGAGGAGCGGGCAAAAGGCTCCAACAAGAAGGTGATATTCGTTGATGTCGACCATGTGTACAACGGCCACCGCTTCTGCGAGCCGGGCTACAGCAGCCCGGACTCGAGCAAGACTTGGTTCTTTAACGTCGCCTCCTCGGACATCCGCGCGGACCTGTCCATCGTGGTGGATGATCCGATGGCACACCCGCTATACGATATCTCGAGCATCGACCCTGAAACCTGCACCTCGCCTAAATTCTACATGCCCGACGTCCCTGGCCGGGCCGTGCTGTGCGCCATGTCTGCGTACTTTCGGGCGAGCAACAACAAACCCCTGCAGATCAGCGAACCGACAAGTGGGATGACCCAGAACTTCACGGCGATGGGGGAGCCGTACTGGGCACTCAAGGCCCTCCATCCTAAAACGGCTGCTCATGCGGAGATCGGACAGACCGTGTGGCTCTACTACAGACTTTGGAACAACGTGTGGCCTCCACGAAAGCCGCCTTCGCAGGACTAGAGCTGAATCTAGCGGCATCCGTGGCTTTCCACAATTCGTATCCGTACGTTGAAGGTGACTTTCGACCATCGGGTGGGGGTTCGCGGAGGAGGGTTAGATAGTCATCAGGCGGGCGGGCGTGAGGGCGGCGCACAGTGTAGCGGGTGAATGCACGGACTTCGGCGAGCGGAGGTTTCGGCATCGCGTCGAATCAGATTATACAGTAGAGGCATGTAACGGAGCCTTGAGGCAACTCAGTACGTGGACCACTCGTATGCTTCTGTGCTCTCTATACATCGTCAAGTACGTAACGCGTACATCTGATCACAAAGGAGAGTGTAATATTAATCATACTTAACGTATAGCCAACATATTCTTTGTGTCGTGATTCTCTTGGACATGAAACTCAGGTTACGGATTAATGACTCTTTGTGTCGACCTCCTATGGGACAGTTCCAACGGCAAGGCCGCACTTGTTTAAGCTTATGATCCAACCGCAGCACTTCTAGCCATTTTAGTAGAGTGAGAAAGCACTCATAGTAGTCTCACTACGTACCGGCACCCGTTTTTTGTAGGTTTGAATGTGTAGTGCATGCAATTTTCGGAGTGTCTGAGGTGAATGGAGGGATCTTGTCTCCATGGAACAAAGCACGGATACAGACCGGTGAAGCCAACTTCGTGGTAATATCCCCAGCGGCGCATTAGAAGCACTGTTTTCAAGGCACACGTCGGCACTGCAACAATGCTGAGGCCTTCCTGGAACAGGATGTGTATTGTCTTTGCTCGCGCAAGGCCGTCTGGACGCAGTTTGCAAAAGTCCGTTGTGAGCACAGACACCCACAATTCAACACGCTTCCTGCGGCGGTACGTTTTAGTAGCTAACTCTCATCCCATTGTTGCTGATTTTTCTAGGTGATCAATGAGAACAGGCTCCGCTGACCCTTCTCGAGGAGTCAAAGCGTTCAGTCACCAATCCATTACACAAGTCTTGACAGGTAAAATACGTAGCTGGATATTCTTGACAAATATCGCGTCAGATTTTATTAGAAGGCGATGAGCTGGATACGAGAAATTCGCCAAAGTGTTCAGTATGTCAATGCAAGCTTCCTCTGATTGTATTCCCACGCGGTCAAGGGCGAGTATTTTGGCGTCTCGCCATCACACAGAAACTCCCCTAGTGTGCCAACATCTTGTGAACGGTTCGGCTTACCAAAATAGGCCACAGAGAATCTATCCTCGACAGAGGCTGATTTGTCCTGGGAAAAAACCACGCGGTGACTTGTCGAACGAAATTTGTTGTTGGTCCAGCGTTGAAGGCAATCGCCAATGTTGATAATCATCTCCGATTTATTTTTCAATGGTATAGGGAAGTAGTGGCCTTGGTGGTGTTGATCCTCGATTTCCAGTCCACCAACCGAGTCTTGAAATAGCAACGTGATGGTGCCGAAGTCTGTGTGTTCAGATATCCTCTTAGAGCCCTGGGGAAGACTAGCAATATCACACCCAGGATAATGATTCAAGCGCAATTCCGAAGTGTTTTGCTCGCAGAGGTTTCGTAGGAATGACGGACGAATGCCCAGGCCAACTGCCAATGCTTCAAGAATTGCCTGGTGAACATGGTGGCAGCGTTCATATAATGACTCCATATTATTCCGGAAGCCTGGAATATCAGCTTCATCTGGCCATATATTTGGATACAGATCATCAGATGCAGGCCCGATGTCAAGGGACTCCTGCGAATTGTGTCAGCTCAACGTAATCATTAACGGTTTGGAGCCCGAGGCATTACCTTGACGTCGTAAACATATTCAGCGTCCCGTTTCCCCTTTTCGTAGTCTTTCACCATGGAAAGCCTCTCTTGCCCGACATAGCTATAGCCACGGTGTGGATTCGCTTGAGGAGGATGCGCAGCTTTTTGCTTAGCTACAAGCGGAAGTGAAAAGAATCGCTTGCTCTGTGCCAATATCTGTAAGTTGATTGTCGTGCTGATAAGAAGGCTCGTAGTTCATCTCACCCATTCAAAGACCGCCTGGAGCTCCTGCTCAGTAATCCCATGATTAATGAGCTTTACAAAGCCCACATTGCCCAGACATTGAACGAGATCTTCGCAGAATAGGTTTCTGCGACTCGAATCCGTTCTGGATGCAACGAAGTCGCTGAAATCCAGCGTGCGAACAGTTTGGTTTGCCTTCATGGCGAGTTTTTCAGTTGCAGCAATGAATTACGCGTGAAATTGGCCTACAGATGATTGTGCGAGTACAAGACAGGAGCGCTGCTTCTCCCCTTATACTTCGGAACAGAAACCCCGAAATATATGTGATGCAACCGGAAGAAGAGGGGCTTGCGACAAGCGGATTCTTCACAGATTCAACATGCGTTGTGGCCACAGTGTCAAAGCTGTCATGCATTCGAGTCAGCAATGAGGTGGGACGAAAACGGGATGCGACATCTGTTGTGTGCTTGAATGGCAGCGCTAATTTGCTGCAGCGTCAAGTCCGTCGAACACTGATCCTTTGGATGCAGGACACCAAGCAGATTGTCCACGTCAACAGTGCAAGGGGATCACAATATCCGATCAACCGCAAGTGGGACCACCCAGAACAGGGTGGAGACGCCGATTCCGTTGAAATATCGCGATGCCGACGTCGTGCACTATTTGTTGGTCCAATGAACAACTTGACTAATGCAGAGAGTGAGAAACAAGCCAGCTCCAGGATGTCGGTGCCTAGGATCCCGCCGTGTAGCTCCCATTTATCATACGGTCTGAGATCCGCGTAGCGGACTAGCCGTATTCAACAAAGATCTGAACATCTTCATCATATTTGGTTAAATGGAACGATGCCTCCGCCTAATGCGTCGCGAACAACAATGTCACTGCAGGCGGAGCTAACAAGCAGGACGGACAACGATTAGGCTTATCTCACATGCCCTTATTCATTCCGCTTCATTTGAGGGGCATGTGATCATCGCGAAGACTGGCGGCAGTGGCCCATACCATTCTACCAATTTCTATTACGAGTTAATCTTTACCTAGAAGTAGCCAAGATACAAGTTTAAAGTTTCTCGGAGTCGACGACTGACATGGTAACGCAAAAGATCCAATCACCCGCCACCCCGGTTCCCTCCCCTGCCCCTTCCCCCAGGAGACGAGCTACCAACGCAGTTTGGCTCCTGCTTCTCAGCCAACGGAACAGGAGATATCAGCATATGGTCTCATCCGCATGCGGCTTCTTCCGATACCTGGAACAATTCAAGTTACTATGGAGGATTCCATGAGCCTTGACCTCCACCCCCCACTCTGAGAAATTGAGCCAATCCAACCCCAAACAGGATCTGGTCTGGTAACATCGGTTCTAGGCGGTTCCTGTCGACGATGCGGATTCTCTGTGACCACGCAATACGTACGGATTGACAATGTTCAGTGTTCATGTGCCACATAACGAGGGATCTATCAAGGATGGGATAAGTAACAAATTGGAATATGTCCATCCACAACTCCACAACAAAATTCGCGTAAAGCTAGATATGAGCCAGAACCAACCCAGAGTCCACTTTGAGCCCGGACCAAGGTACATCGGTGGGACCGGCGATGGGCATACCATCATTTTATCGCTCACTCTGGAACTAGGGTATTTCCGCCAACGGTGAGGGAACATGGAGCCGATTTGCTTCTCCATCAACGGACCTTTTGCACCGGACAATCTGTTGGCTCTACCAGTACCGTTCATCCCTGACCGCGATACACGCACATCAGTACTGTAATTCGTTGGTCCATCAATGGATCATTTCACTGCCCGGCTCTAGTTGTAGATCTTGCGACGGCTAGCTTTGAGTTCAAAGATCCACACAGGGCTGTGCAGACTGCACGGCTCTTGGAAAGACCATTGAAAACAGGTGGGGGCCTGTCAGCGCTCTTGCGCGCACCCGCCCAGGCCCCCACTCCCCCTGTCCGGGGGCGGGAGCCTCAAGCGCCGGCTAGTCGGAGCGAGGCGCCTATTTTAGACGTCATCCCGTCCCGTCCCTTGCCCGCCCCCGTCCAGGGCCCCACTCCCCTGTCCGGGAGCCTCAGGCGCCGGCTAGTCTGCGCCTATTTTAGACGTCATCCCGTCTCGTCTCGCCGGAAAGCCCTCTTTGTGTCCACTCTTCTCGGCTTCCAACTTTGTGACCCGATCTTCAGCAATGCCCCTCACGGAAAGCGAGACGTTGCCCCGGCCCCATGTGCCTGGGGGCGCATTGGTGCTTCAGTTCGAGACCCAGGACCCCGCCGAAGCCGTGAACTGGTCTAATGTAAGTTGTCTCCCCAAGCCCTGGGCAGTCCGCGGCCCATGCAACTATGGGAGTGTTAGGGAAGCTGACTCTAACCATCCCCCTAAAAGGAGCGGAAATGTTTCATCCTTGTCCTCGGGGTCCTGCTCGTCGTAAACAGCACGCTAGGGTCTTCGCTCGCGAGCGGCGCGGTTGATTCTCTGCAGAGAGAGTTTCACGTGGCCAACCTGGAGGAGCTCGTCCTTCCCAATTCCATGTATCTCCTGGGCTACGTGTTTGGGCCTCCATTGTTCAGTCCACTAAGCGAGACCTTCGGCCGCCGCATCGTCCTCCTGCCCTCCTTTTTCGGCTTCACCGTTTTCACGCTCGCCTCTGCCCTGTCGCCTACATGGCCGGCCCTCGTTGTCTTCCGCCTCCTCGCCGGAATCTGCGCGTCGGCGCCAATATCTGTTGTCGCCGGCGTATATGCCGATCTCTACTACGATCCTGTCTACAGAGGTCGCGCCGTAGCCGTGCTGATTGGGGTGAGTGAGTATTTCGTCATCGCAGCAAGCCAATCCAACTGCTATGTTGCATTCGGTGTGCATTCAGTGTGGGTCCTGTTGACTGGGTCCTGTTGACTTCATCACATGCTGACGGCACTACGATACCCAGAGCACGACAGTTGCCCCTGTCCTCGGCCCCATAATATCCGGTTTCGTGTCTCCAGTGTCCTGGAGATGGACCTTTTGGATTGCCCTCATTATTGCCGGCGTCTGCTGGCCAGCACTTCTCCTTTTGCCAGGTGAGAATAGCTGACTGCATTCCATGACGTCATTCGCAAGTCGTGACCCTCATCTCGTGGACAGAAACGTTCGCCCCGGTCATCCTAGCCCGTAAAGCGAAGGCGCTCCGCCGCGCTGATCCGTCAGCAAATACATTTGCGCCCATCGAGCTACAGCCACGGGCTGGCAGAGATGTCGTTCTTGTTACCCTGGCTAGGCCCATCCGGCTTTTTGCCGAGCCAATCGTTCTCGCCGTTTGCGTATATCTCGCCTTCGAGTACGCTTTGTTCTACATGTTCTTCGTTGCCTACCCACACATCTTCCAAGGTTGCATGCACTCCACTCCTTCCGGTGGCGGCGCTAGGTTGCTGATCAACCACAGGGATATACGGAATGTCTACCAGCATCGCGGCTCTGCCTTTGCTACCAGGTGGGAAGATGCAGCCACTCATCCCGCGGCCGCACCGTTCATTCCACTAACTTCAACGGATAGTCGGCGTCGGTGCCGCCGTCGCATGCTTCATCTCCGTCTCATACGATGGCATCTTGCGACGTGTGATTCGCCGGAAGGCTGCCTGGGCTCAACACGAAGAGTATCGACGCCTTCCTCTTGCGTGCTTAGGTGGGCCATTGCATGTAATTGCCCTTTTCTGGCTGGTGAGTGCATAACGGATGATGTAATCCGGATCGCGATCATTGCGATTACTGACAAACTGGTATGACCCAGGGGTGGGCGGCCCGGAGCGACGTGCACTGGATTGTGCCCACGCTTGCTGGTCTGCCGTTCGGCATTGGCATAGAGCTCACCTTTATCTCGCTTCTGAACTACCTGACAGATGCCTATCGGGATTATGCCGCCTCCGCTATGGCTTCCTCTGCTTTTAGTAGGAGTCTGTTTGCAGTACTCTTGCCGCTTTGCACGGATAAAATGTATACTCGCCTCGGCGTGGCGTGGGCCTCGAGCATGCTCGGGTTCGTGAGCCTGCTCATGGCCTGCGCACCATTTTTCCTCATTCGCTACGGAGACTGGCTGCGGAAGAAAAGCAAGTTCTGCCAGCACCTAGACCCCGAAGGGTCAATGGTTCCCAATCAATCATCAGATGAGTTGTCCCGCAGCCTCCAAAATGGAACCCCCCAGCTGCCCAAGGAACATGACGCTTAGTTACTGTTCGAATGGCCTTTGATGTCCATTCGGGGATCCTGGTTGCGTATGTCGGAGCCAACTGCTCATTTTGGAAAGATGCCCTCTGTGAGATCATGGTGATGCGGTTTGATGGAGCACTTGCTTCGTGTGGAAACAAGGGGGTCAGCTTCCACCAGAAGGAGAATGGTGTTCATAACAATACGAGTAGGAATGTTACATTGCAGGGCTTGACGGAAACCTGGTCCCCTGTGCCTTGCCGGTCTGGCTGTCAGCTGAATGCCCGAATGTTCCTTGTAGCAGACCGCGGCAAGATTCATTTGAACCGAGGACTCCAGAAATGCAGATGTACGATCTTGCGCATGTAAGCATTAAAAGACAACTAAGCGAATATTGCCGCAGACCCACAAGCAAGGGTAGAGTCGTACTGGAAGGAACACAAACCCCCGGACTGTATCTGTAGATAGAACGTTTAGAAACTGTGACCTGTGGGCATCTCCACCCTCTCCTAGCCCAATCCTGACATATTGCCAACAACACATGTACAATTCTACTGGATGACGTGTCCGCATTACAAAAATCCCCTCGCCAAAGGCGGCTTTTTGGCTCCAAAGTCGGCTTATCACACGGGACAGTTACAGAGGAGTTCATGTACAGCGTTGGGGATTCATTTAACAGAAAATTATGGGTAAAGCGGCCTAGTATCGCTACAACACCTATTATGGCTGCGATGCTTCTGTGACTAGATAGTGTGCTTGACTTCGCCCTTGCTCGAAAAAAACTGCCGCAAAATAAATCGAATGTCAATAAAACGCATTGCACACCACTTTTGGAGAATTTGAGCATATATACTGTAAGCTCCTAGCTGTTGGTCGTTTACGCACACAACAAGCCCGGACGCTCTACATGAAATCCACTGCATAATAAGTGCCAGGCAACAACAATTCCTCAGTTTTGCCCCAAATTCAAGCGCCGCAGCTGTCGTTGAGTTTCTCCTTTCAGCTAGGTATTCCATCCATCATTGCGACTTACCTCCACTGCCACCATGGGCTCCATCAACCCTGCAGAACATTACTGGAACCAGTATGTATCTGGATTGCAACAAAGTTTCCTTCCGTGGAAGCGGGATGGCATCTGTGACGCAGAAGTGTTGGATAGGTCATATCTGCTGCCCTTCCAAGACTTTGCCAAGCTGAATGCTTTTGCGGAACGGCATGGATTCATGTCCACCAGTATCATGCGCACCGCCTGGGCCATCGTTCTAGCCTGCTACACAGGATCAGACGACCTCTGTTTCGCCGTGCATCATGCTCAGCAAGATATCGTCCTTCATGGGCTTTGCCATACCGCGCTAGAACCGCATATGAGCATTTACGAGGCTCTCACGGCGGTAGAGAAAGATGCTCGGAGTAGCCGACCGTACCTCACTGAGTCGTTTGACGCGGTGTTGGCTTCAATCCAATCACCCGGCTTGAATGAGATCTGCAATGCCGCCTTTGTCGAGAGCAACACAACTGGGACTCGGCCTCTCCCCTTCGCGGGCAGTGTAAGTCTTCATGGTCCTCATTGACACGCATGTGCACTATATATCCGTCCACAACACACCACGAGGGAGGTGAGAAATAGTTTCTCCACAGCTAATTTGTGTATCAGAGCGTTCTGGCACTCTATACCGGTAGAAAGCCCGGAGACATGCACGTTCTGTACAACACCACTTGTATCAATCTAGGCCAGGCTGTTAGTTGTGCCCATACGGTCAGCGAATTGCTAGAGAGAATTATGAACTCGGCACTCTCTTCACCGCTTACAAGCCTTGACGTGGTCAGCGAACACGACAAGTTTATGTTCCACCGCTGGAATAGTCCAATTATCCCTACTGTTCAGGACTGCGTCCATGTACTGGTGGAAAGACAGGTAAGTGAACCACTGTTGCCGGCGTGTTTTCCAGCCTCATGTTTTCCACCTTCCCAATATTCATCATGCTTATGATGAACCAGGTGATGAAATCTCCAGAGAAAGAGGCCATATGTGCGTGGGATGGAAGCTTTACCTACCAACAGATCTCCGATCTGTCCAATATCTTGGCAGCCCACTTGAGCGGCCTCGGCGTGGGGCCAGGAACCATGGTACCTCTATGCTTTGAAAAATCCAAGTGGTATCCTGTGGCAAACTTGGCCGTCCTCAAGGCCGGTGGCGCTTGTGCAGCCCTGGATCCTACTCACCCACCGGCGAGAATCCAAGCTATGGTTGATCGGCTCCATGCCATTGTCGCTATTACGCAACCTAAGCACGAGGGATTGCTTGCGGACCTGGACCTGCACGTTGTTGGGTTTTCTGACAAGTTCCTTTTGGAAATCATGCAATCATGGACGAACCCCGGATGCTTCGAAACTCCTGCCACGCCGCGTGACCCAGCCTTTGTAGTGTTTACGTCTGGCTCTACAGGCGTGCCGAAAGCTATCATCCAGTCTCACGAATCCTACTGCTCCAGCATCAAGGCTACGACGCCCATATTTGTGGGGCCTGGGCCAAGGCGCCGTCACTTGCAGTTTGCGTCGCACACCTTCGACAACTGCATCAGCGACATGTTTGTGCCGCTGACGACAGGTGGTTGTGTGTGCATACCTTCGGAAACTCAGAGGCTGGACGACCTGGAAGGCGCAATAATCAGCTTGGGCGCCAATCAGGCTGAACTTACACCAACAGTGGCAGGGCTCTTGCAGCCGTCAGAGGTTTCCAAGAGCTTGGACACATTGGCTTTAACGGGAGAGAATGCCACTGGGCAGTTGATCGAGGACTGGGCCCCAAGGGTTCGCTTGATGAACATCTATGGCCCAGCAGAGGTGACTATCTTCACGACAGCCAAGGACTCCCTCAGTCCTAGTTCGCACCCCCTCGATGTAGGGCGGCCGCTGGGAGGACACGCGTGGATTGTTGATCCCCGGGACTTTAATAGACTTCTTCCCCTGGGCAGCGTTGGCGAGCTGCTCTTTGGGGGTCCCTTTGTTTCTGACGGCTACCTCGGGGATGAAGTCAAGTCAAGTGCTGCTTTCATCGCACCACCCAGTTGGGCCACTGCGATGATGGTGGCGGGCGAGCAACGATATCCTCACCGACAGTTCTATCTCAGTGGTGACCTGGCTCGATTTCACCACGACGGATCTATTCGACTGATTGGGCGCCAAGACACACAGGTCAAGCTCCGCGGCCAGCGGATCGAGCTCGCAGGCGTAGAGCACTGCTTAAACGTGGATTGCGAGATCAGACACGCTGCTGTACTGTTTCCAACATGCGGCCCCCGGAGCCAGAACCTAGTGGCCGTGCTCACGCTGCGTGGTATCGATTCTTCCGATTGCCATGGATCCAGGTCATTATCCACCATTAACTTTGTGGGTGACAGGCACAAGAAGCTAGCATTGGAACAGGTGGCTCGGCTTCGTCGCCTCCTGTCAGACCAACTTCCTGCGCATATGGTCCCCCCAGTCTGGATCGCCGTGAAGAGCATTCCACTGCTGACGTCTGGAAAGCTCGACAGGAAAAGACTTAAGGCCTGGGTCGAAAGTCTGAGCCAGGAGCAGCTAGAAGAGGCCCAGCAGCTCCCCCCGGAAGACCAAGATGCGACAATGAGCTCCTGGCAAGCAATGTCCCGCGAGCAGCAAGGCCTCGTGGACGCCTGTGCACATGTTCTAAACCTTTCAAAGGACAAGATAGACCTCAAATCGTCCTTTATTAGGCTTGGAGGTAGGGTACACGCGCCACAATGACCCCTAGATATAAGTGTACTGATGAGTGTTAGGGGACTCCATCTCTGCCATGGCACTCCGTGCTCGCTGTCTTGCCAACACGGAACTTTCCTTTAGTGTCCGGGACGTAATGAGAAGCCACAGTCTTATGGAGCTAGCGGCCTGTCGTGATGGCTGTGATGCTACTCTCCAGAGCTTCAATCAGCATCAATGGGTGGAACAGGAAGGCCTGCCGTTCAGATTGTCTCCAATTCAGCAAATGTTCTTCGAAGCTTCTCCAGAAGGAAGCAACGAATACACGCAGAGTATCTTGCTCGAGTATTCTGGCGACATCGATCATCAGGATTTATGCAACTCTATCGAAGCCCTCGTAAAGCGCCACTCAATGCTGCGCGCGCTCTTCCGCCAAAGGCAAGACGGAGGGGGCTGGGAGCAGATTATCCCCCCATATAAACCCCGTGCCTACGGCTTCAGCACTCACATCTTTGACCATGCCAGTCAGCTTCCCCAAATTCTGTGCGAAATTCGTTCCCATCTCAACATTGCAACCGGTCCCGTCTTCCACGTCTCGATTCTTGAAAGTTCTTCGCTGACGCGCCCACTGGTATATCTAACGGCACATCATCTCGTCATGGACCTCGTTTCGTGGCGAATAATCCTTCACGACCTGGAAGATATTACGGGCGCTGCCGACCAGCATCCAGCCTCACTTTCTAACAACTACGCGCTGTTGTCGCCCGCTCATGCGGCTCCGCCGTCATTCCAGGTGTGGTCGCAGGTGTCACAACTAACCAAAATCGTTGAAGTGCACCGAATAGAGAGGGCTTGTGGACCAGCAAGGGCAAGATACTTCTGGGGTGTATGCGGATCAAATGTCTTCGGCGAGATGGGGTCGTGGCACTGCGATATTGGTGAGGGGACAACAGCTATGCTCCTGGGTGAAAGCAATATGGCGCTATCAACCCGACCGACGGATATTATGGCCGGCGCTCTGATCCACGCGTTCTGTCTGACATTCCCAGAGAGACGAACACCAGCCTTCTTTTGCGAAAGTCACGGCAGAGAATCTACACCAGACGACTCCACAGACTGGTCTGGCACAGTCGGTTGGTTCACATCCATGTTTCCAGTGAGAATCGATGTTGAATGGCTGGATGTGATAGAGACCATCGCCCGCGCCAAAGACATCCGTCAAGAGTTCGGCGATCATGGTCGTACATGGTTTTCTGCCGTGGCTACACACCACACGGAGTCTCTCACCGAGAGGATGGAAGTCATATTCAACTACTTTGGAAAGTATCAGCAGCTAGAGCGTTCCAGTGCCACATTCAAGCCGTTCACGGCGATGGGACCTCAACCGACGGAGGAGGGAGGCCCGGACGTGCCTCGGCCAGCATTGCTCGAACTCGCATTGACCATCTCCTGCGACAGACTGCGCATCGGCCTTTCTTACAATAAGGACATGAAGCATAAGGAGCGTCTACGACACTGGATCACGACAGGTGCCGCTCTAATGGAGAGTGCTGCTCAAAGACTGGCGGTTGCCTCCAAACGCCTGACTCTCAGCGATGTTCCCCTATTGCCTGGGGGATATGAGGGCTTGCAGGCGTTTGTGAAGACCAAACTGCCAGCACTGGGGCTCAGCGAATCCGATATTGAGGATATCCTCCCGTTGGGCCCTATGCAGCAGGGCA
Organism: Albophoma yamanashiensis; assembly: GCA_001600555.1. NCBI lineage: Eukaryota > Fungi > Ascomycota > Sordariomycetes > Hypocreales > Ophiocordycipitaceae > Albophoma > Albophoma yamanashiensis. The sequence continues at coordinate 109,443 of BCKH01000006.1, read as the reverse complement.
TCTGGATGAGCAAGCTCCTCAACCCGGACCTGTATAACATCCGCTGGTCCTTCAATGTTCGTTCCCTAGTGCCAGGCAAGGGGATCACGGCAGAGGAGTTGCGAGGCTTGTGGAACAAGCTCGTGGACCGACATTCGATCCTTCGCACCGTGATTGTGGAAGACTTCGATGGCCGCGGCGGATTCGGTCAAGTGGTCCTCCGTCCAGCCAGCGCAAGCACTCATGTTCTCAAAAATGGACATGGTGATTTGACAGTACATACATTGATGGAGCAGCAGTCGCAAGAACAACAAGAGTCTTTCGGCAGCCCCGGCCAGCCCATGCACAGACTCGTCATCGGCCCTATGGCAGCCAACGAGGCTCTCTGCTGCTGTCTGCACATTAGCCACGCTGTAATAGACGGAAGTTCGCTGGCAATCCTAATGCAGGACCTGTCCGCGGTCGCCGCCGGCGTCGGCGCCTCGCATAGGGCAATGCCATTTGGAAACTATGTTCGACACGTTCAATCCACACCAGCTGAGCCTTCGACGCAGTTTTGGAAAGACTACCTTCGTGATCTCGACCCTTGTATCGTCCCCCGCGAGAGTTTAGTCACTGTCGACACCACGCCAGTTCTGCGCTCGGTGCGTCTGCCTATCAACAACCTTCAGAGCCTGAGCCAATTCTGCCGATCTCGCAGGCACACTATCACCGCCTTGCTTCACGCAGCGTGGGCGATGGTGCTCCAGACCTATACGAGCAAGGGTAGGGTCGCTTTCGGCTACCTTTCGTCCGGCCGTGATCTGCCTATCGAGGGTTTACACGAGGCGGTCGGCCCCATTGCTAATATGATGATCTGCTGCGCCTCCATCAGTCGGCAGGAGACAACGGGCTTGCGCTTGATCCAAGAGATTCAGAATGACATGCAAGAGAGTATGAGTCACCAAACACTGTCCCTCGGCCAAGTTCAGCAGCTCGCCTCGAGGACAACAGGTCAGAGCTTGTTCAACACCGTGGTCACGCAAGAAGTCGTATATGAGACGGATATACAGGACTCAAAGTCTGGACTAGCTATTGAGGTTGAGGATGTCTACGATCCGACCGAGGTGAGCATATTGTCCGTTTCTAGTCTGATACTATCGCACTGACGACGCAACTGCATAGTACGACCTTACCCTGCATGTATGGAAGAAGAAGAATGCATTGTCCGTGGAGTTTCGCTTCTGGGACTCCAGGTTCTCGGAGCAGCACATCTTGTCAATAGCGCACGCTCTAGTCAAGACGCTGTCGAATATTATTCGCCACCCAGACGTCCCTATAGGACGACTCTCGGTGTGCAGCGCGTACGATCTTCAGCACATCCGCGCGTGGCGTCATCCGGAGCCAACCCCGGCGGACAGCTGCATACCCGACATGGTCTCCCGCATGGTCACCAAACATCCTGATGCACCCTCAATTTGTGCCTGGGATGGTGAGCTCACATTCAAGGACCTTGATAAGTGGTCTGGTTGTCTCGCCTCCCACTATCTGAGTGTGGCGCCCGCCTGTGCGCCTGAAAGATTCGTCGTCCTCTGCCTCTCCAAGTCATTCCTGCAGCCAGTATCCATGCTCGCCGCCCTCAAGACGGGAGCTGCTATCGTCAGCATAGAACCAACGCACCCGCAAGATCGTCTGCGTGGCATCATCAAAGATGTGGACGCCGCACTCATCGTCTGCTCACCAGAGCACGACGAGCTATGTCAACGCATAGCAGACGGCAGGCCAGCCTGCGTTGTATCACAGCACAACATGACGGACATTTTGACAAGCTGCAGCATCCTCGAGCCTCGGGACGTGTCTCCTTCAAACCCGGTCTATGCTGTCTTCACTTCCGGCTCAACAGGCAAGCCCAAGGGCGTCGTCACTGAGCATGGCGCTTATACGTCCAACATCAGAGCGCAGATGGAGACACTCCACGTAGGGCCAGGGACGCGGGCCCTACAGTTTGCCTCTTGTGCCTTTGATGCACACTTGGTGGAGAGTCTCAGTGTCCTGGCGGTCGGCGGGTGCGTGTGCATTCCGGCCGAGCAGGACAGACTGGGCGGGTTGGCCAGTGCAGCCGAGCGTCTCGGAGCAAATTGGTCTCTTCTGACGCCGACTATGGCGAACTTGATGCTTCCAGAGGAATGGCCTAGCTTACGGACGCTCGTTTGCGGCGGCGAGGCGCTGACTACGGCTGTCATAGACAAGTGGGCCGACCGCGTGCATCTCATGAATGCCTACGGGCCAAGCGAGTGCTCCATCATCAGCGCTATCAACTCGCATGTGACAAAGGAGACCGAGCCCACGAACATCGGACCAGGTAGGGGGCCTGAGACTTGGATCGTCGATCCCGAAGACTACAACCATCTCGCTCCCATTGGTGCCGTGGGGGAGTTGCTACTGGGTGGCCCTGCTTTGGCCAGAGGTGAGTCCAAGATCATGCCCAAGCCAAAACCAAGGTCCGCACAGCTCGCGGCCAAGCTAACCAGAGCCAACCTTAATTAGGATATTTGAACAGTCCTGAGAAGACTGCAGAGGCTTTCGTTCATGACCCGGCTTGGTTGGTGGATGACATAGAGTCATGTGCCACGAGAAGCACGACCCAACGTTTCTACAAGACGGGTGACCTAGTCCGGTATAATCGCCAAGGCCAGATCATATACCTCGGCAGGAAGGACACCCAGGTCAAGATACATGGACAGAGGCTTGAGATAGGTGAGATTGAGCATCAGCTCATGGACAGCCCTCACGTCAGAGAGGCAGCTGTTTTCTATCCACAGACAGGGCCTTTCCGGAACACCTTGGTGGCCATCTTCTCCCTCGCCAATGCACCGCCCGGAGCGGCCTTCACAGCTCGTGGACCTGGTCTGATGAGTCTAGACTCAACTGCTGGCGGCGGGCCGGTATATGAGACAGTCTCCGAGATCAGAGAGCATGTCTCGCAGCATTTGCCGCCGTACATGGTGCCCCAGATGGTCGTAGTGCTGGAGAAGATGCCCATGTCGTCTTCTGCGAAGCTCGATAGGAAAGTTCTTGCCGAGTTCCTGCAGCAGTGCGATGACGTCACGTCTCGCATCATCGCTGAGATCTCCAGCAGGCCATCCGCAAATCCAGCTACTGATAACGGAGACTTGCCATCGACTGTGGAGTTCATGAGGTCCCTCTGGTGCAGGGTCCTCAATGTTCCCGCCGAGGCCATCCACTCCGAGAGCTCGTTCCTGCGGTCAGGAGGTGACTCTATTTCTGCCCTGCAGCTGGTAGCTCTTTGCAGGCAAAGCGGTCTGTCGGCATCGGTGCACGACGTTCTCACCGCTAAGACGTTGCATGAGCTCACGATGAAATCGCAGCCCGTAACAGCGCATACCGAGCCCGCCATCACAAATGATCGCGACAATGGAGACCCACACGCAGAGTTCCCTCTTTCACCAATTCAGAAGCTGTTCCTGGATCTTGATGACAGTGGGACCGCCCTTCAGACTCAAAGCTTCACGTTGGCCTGTCGCAATGCTCTGGAATTCCCACAGCTTGAGTCCGCGGTTAAGCGCCTGGTTGAGGCACACGGGATGCTTCGAGCCAGATTTTCTCGCAACGCAGACCACTCGTGGACCCAACGAATTCTTCCCTTCGAAGGCGCGAAGCCCACTTGTGCAAGACATGCCGTGAGGCTGCAAGAGGATGCGGAGAAAATCGCGAGGCAATCCCGTAGGAACATCGACATAGTCTCCGGGCCTGTCTTCACTGTCGATTACTTTGACATCGGCTACAATAAGCATGTCTTGTTCCTGGCGGCCCATCATCTCGTTGTTGACTTGGTGTCCTGGAGAATCTTGCTGCATGACTTGGAGGAGCTGCTCTCGCCCCAGTGCAATGGCGACAAGCCTCCACAGTCGCAAAGCTTCCGCGACTGGTGCATCTTTCAGTCACGTTTCGCCCAAAAAGCGCTGTGCTCCCCAGGATGCCGGCTGCTTCCCATTTCTCCGCTGGCCATGAGAGACCAATCAATGAGTCTCCTGTGGCAAATGGACGGCAAAGCAAACCTGTACCAAGACGTCGTATGTCGGAGCTTTCGCCTGGAAGCAGACGCTTCGGAAGTAATACTTCATGAGTGCCAGAGCATCCGAGGCATTGACCCCCTGGATGTTTTCATAGCTGCTGTTTCACAGTCTTTCCAAGACATCTTCGGCAAATCCGCCGTGATCCACCTTGAAGGACACGGGCGCCAGCAGCCGTCCAACTCTCCCGACGTATCCCGGACGGTGGGATGGTTCACCACGATCTCCCCCGTCTGGGTACCCCCAGTTGCTAGCTTCATGGCCCGCCTAGGTCTTTCGAGGGAATCCCGCCAGCGTCTTCCGCGCAATGGCTGGGACTTCTTCACAGCTAAATACTTGTCCGAGTACTGGAGCGAGGAGCTGCGCGACCTGAACCCGGAGATTACACTAAACTACCACGGCCGGTTCCAAAATCTAGAGCGACAGGATGGTTTATTTAAACCCTCTACATCTCTAGTTGACAGCGACGACGATCCAAAAGCCCATCGTGTTTCGCTGATCAACGTCGAAGTGGCCGTCAACGACGGGCAGTTGGTTGTGGAGGTTCTTTGGAACAACAACATACCTCAGCAAGGCGATATGTTGGAGTGGGTGGCAAGACTTCGTGGCGTATTGCTTACATTTGCCAGCACATGCGCCGCCTCGAATGCAGACTTCGCAGCGTTGGACTTTCCGCTTTATGTCGGAGACCCAGACCAGCTAGACCATCTCTTTCAAGGCTTGCCCAGGAAGAACATCGAAGACGTCTTGCCCTGTTCGCCGATGCAGCTGGACCTGCTGCAGAGCCACCGCAAGGGGTTGGGCTTCTACCAAGCCCAGTGGTACTGGAGGCTCACATCCTCCGCGATCCCAACCAACCCGGATCCGTCACAAGTAGTCCGGGCATGGAAGGAGTTGGTTGGTCGCCACAGCATCCTACGTACTGTGGTGCGTTTCGCAGCAGACGGAGAGACAGCATACCAAGTCGTTCTGAAGGATGTGGCGACAGCTACAGCAACCCTCGAGGTTGATGGTGACTCTCCCGATGCAATTAGAGCACTGAAGACGGCTAGTTCGTTTGAATATTCCCAGAACACGCCCTGGCATCGTATCCTCCTCTGTCAGAGTGAGAAAACTGGAGACGTTTTCTGCAGGTTGGATATCAGCCATTTGCTTGTGGACGGGACCGCGATGGAGCACCTCCTGCAAGACTGGATTACAGCGTTCGGAAATGGCGATGTGACTCATCCACAGACTGTTTCATATCGCGAGTACATCTCCCATTTACTTTTCGATGAGAGACGCTCTTCCGCAGCCTACTGGCAGAAGTATCTGAAAACTACTTCGTCTCAAGATCTCCCACCCGTCTCACTAACATGTCCCCAAGCATACCATTCCACTTTTGTCGGCACAAGGAACCACCGTACCATCCCAGTGACTAGAGCTCCAAGCACTTCCTGTCTTCTCAGAGCCAGCTCAGCCTATGGAGCCACGCCGGCAACACTATATCGAGCCGCCTGGGCCATGGTGCTTCGCGCCTGGGACCCAACCGCCTTGGAGGTCAATTTTGGATACCTCGTCTACGGCCGAAGCATTCCCGCATTGCCCGAGGCAATGTCCATTGTTGGCCCTCTTTTCAACGTGTTGCCATGCCGACTAAGCTTGGCGACGAGCGGCGAGACAATGCGCGAGTGGGTTCAATATATGCATGACGACTATATGCGAGGTTTAGAGCACCACGACTACTCTTTGGTCGAGATGCTGCAATCCTACCGAAAAGCCTCCCTGGTGAGCGGCGATGGGGTAAACAGTAGTCACCTCCAAAAACCCTTTAACACCCTCGTCAACTATCGCCGTACCGCGCAGCCGGAGCAAAATCGGGAGCATTCTTCAGCAAGTCGCAACGGTCAGGCTCCAGGCAACAAGATTGCCGCCTCGTCTCTCGGGGATGCCTCTCAACAGGAAAGTGGGCTCCACTTTGACGAGATATGCTGCTCTGACCCAATGGATTATCGTTTTGTGCTTGAGGTTGCCCAGGAATCTGACACGCCGAGCAAGGCTGGCGAAATCGTGGCCGCTCTAAGCTTCTGGGAGCCAGAGATCTTACTTGCGTTTGGTCAGGTAGTCGCCGACCAGCTAGCCCTGACCCTGCAGAAGATGGTAGAAGATGCACAAGGGGCAAATATTACGGTGGAGGAAGTACTGGGGGAGTTGAATGGGCAATAGCTTACTCCACGATAGGTTCAAGCTAGGTGCGAAACTGAGATCTTTTGCAGCAGCAATCACGAGCTCGAAAGTTCCGTTGAAGAAAATAGAGGGAGATAGAGTGTGAGCGCTCAGGCTTCGGACTCTAAGTGGTGTTTGTCCCAGCTTTCCAGATCGACGCCAGGTGGCGCAAATAAAGAGCGTTGCCATCGATCACTGCCAGCATCTCGCCGGTGCTATTGACATTAGGCTGGCCAAATCGACATGGTAAACGGTTTTTTCCCGCGATATCTCTGTGAGGCACATGCAGGACAGGTGAATTAGGTCAGTATAGTCTCCAATGCCCTGGCGGTCGTCCAGCTTTGCTTTTTCGTACATTTTCAACTTCATCGGCTTTTTCCTAATCTTTTTGAGCACAGCCGAGATAGCCAGCATGTTGTCTACTGTTGCAGCCCAAGACTATTGGGTTAGCGCTTGCAGGGTATGCTAACTAGTATATCATTTGTCGTCTGCTAGCCGATATTGAAAATAAGGTAGGAGATCGAAACACGATATAGGATAGCGAAGACTTAACTACTTCAGTGACAAATAATTATATAAAACTCTAACTATTATAACTAACCCTATCTACGAACCAATATTTAAAATAGAGTATGGGATCAAATGTATACCATTATAATACAGGCTAGATTCCGTCAAAGATCTAGACCTAACACTGGAGCCTGCCATGTAATTACAAATGCTGTGCCTGTTGACTCGAGGACGCACAGCGCGCCGCCTTGTACTCGCTTTCTGCCGCCCAAGAAACGATACATGCATATCGGGGCAAAATCTCTTGAAATTGGATCACGGTGATTCAGGCGGTTTTGTCTCAATACCTGTGTACTTCCTCGACTCATCCAGCTGAGCCCAAGGTGCAAACACGTTCTTACTCTTTTTCAGCGTCTCTTTTAGCACGGGAAAATGTCGTATCAGCACATCCTTCATTCCCATATGCTGCACCCAGTGAAGGCCTTCCTTCGTATACGTCTCGACATTCCACTGCCCGGCAATAAACCGGTCGCTCTTGAGCCGGCGCGTCGCCATAACAATGAAGATGTGGAACGCGGTTTCGCTGAAGCCGAAGCCGGGTATAATCGGCTCACTGTGGGAGCCAACTAGAGTGTCGACAGCCTCGATGTCTCCGTTGTAAACCTCGGAAAGCTCGGTTGCGAGCGCCTCTTTGCCACCAGTCAGCTCCTCAAATGTAGCCGGGGCATTCATGCGCAGCATGCGCCGGAAGTTACAGTAGCGAGGGACCCCGCGCTCACGATCGCGCAAGACGTCGACAGTGCCCATATCACGGTGGACGCCATCAGGGCAGGTCAAGTTGCGTAAGAAGTCAGGGTAGTTGTTCGTGGTAATGGCACCGGGATAGTTAATACCGAAGGAGTAGAACGTGTCGGCGAACGAGAGGCCCTTAGAAAAGGGCTCTTGGGCATTCTCAAAGGTCACATCGGCCATAGGGATTGTAGTTTGGTGTTTTCCATTTTTCGCGTTAAAGAACGCGATGTTGTCTAAATGCGGCAGTTAGAATGAAACAAGGATTTGAAAGTCAGGATATCTTACCAGGAATGAGGGGGTGCATCCTGTAAACGGATACGAATTCCTCTGTGAGACTGTAGGGAACGCCGTCATGGTCAACCCCTGAGCCCGGAATGCCAGAAATGAGCTCGTTCCTCTTGGATATTCTCCCAACCAGTTTCGTGAGAGTCTCGCCAGCAAGGCCCCACCAGTTGGCATTCATACCAATCTGAAGAGCTGGGTGTGCGAGAATTGCGGGTGTCCATTCTACTGTATGTATTTTCGCCATTAAGGCACAGTTGACGAGCCTAGCCTTGTCAAATATCTGGTCTCTGTAATCTTTAGTCACAGTTTTCACCAGAGTCGTAGAGGAGGCGACCTTACCCAGTCCAGTCGGGGTATGCGTTTCGAAACATGTCACAAAGTGAGTTATGCTCAAGAGCAAACAGGGTATGAAGCATCTCCATGCCTACCCACCAATTATTGTTAAAACCAGTGAGAGGGTTGCCATCTTTATCTCTGGGAAGGAAAGCTTCTAAACCGCTCTCAGTGAGCATCAGCTTCCCGTCGGGGTTTCTGGTTCGAAGGCTCGAAGTCGTTGCCTCATTTGACCCATAGATCTGCGATGCGTCCCACCAAGCTGTGTTCAAGTTCTTGTATCCTGGGCATTCATGATCAAAGGGGTCAAGAATGGCATCTGGTTTCGTCCGAGGAAGCTCCATATAGCCGTTCGGCCATCGGTCGCCGACAGGTAGCGGAATAGTAAAGGAGTCGTCACTCTATCAATTACACTTAGCTTGAAGGTTTTCAAGTAATCATATGTTCGAATACATCAGGCCTCACCAGTTCATGAACGAACCAACCATGCGTCTGGAATTGAATCCATGCAGCAGCAAGCAGATTCAGTGTTGTAGCTGGGATAAAGCCAGCCGGCTTGCGTGCCATGAAGCGCTCGCTGATGAGTCTCGGATTTGGCGTCCATAGCTCATTTGCGGTCGCTTTCTGTGTGTATTTTCTTGGGAAGTTTCGACCAAAGCGCATTCCAGCACAGCCCATGGCGGGAAGTTCGAGCGAGTTGAATTTTCCATCCGAGTGACGCGCATTCAGATAGCGTATGTCATTCATTGGCTCTTCTTGGGCGCTCCCCTGAGCAGAGGCGGAGGCGTAGCCGTCATGTAGATTATAGCCTCGTAGCTCAATGCGAACGGCGGCGAGATTTAGCGCTCCAAGAATGGCAGGGAGTTTGAACCACGGGACATATTTGTTGATGAAGTGAAATGTCGAGATTGTGGTCCGCTCAATGAATGAGGGCTGGAAGGATATTCTTTGGTCAGCCATTTCGGTACAATATGCCTCTTGTGAAGGTCTGAGGAGAATTCTGGGGATTCAATATCTGAGAGATATCAGACGTGTCCAGTGTCCTAGGTATGCACCAACTTGGATTGCTGGTGAAAAGTAGGGAGGAGGGGAAGGGACGGCGGCAACAGATGGGGGTTCATCCGGTGACACTATGAGCTTTAAACCCCACATATCGCATCATCATCCATGGACGCATACTAGTTGCTTGTTTCTTACGCTACCACATGCCAGACGCACTCCGTCGCAACCTGCAGATGTACTCCGTACTACCGGGACGACTGTAGTGCACTTGGACTGCGGAAGTCGCCGAGGTGGCTGGTACATTTCCTTTGACATACCAGCCAGGGAAAGATACTTTAGTTGTCTGGAGCTGAACAGAATATACTCTCCACAGTAAGGTTAATCCCACCTTACATTGCACAGTAAACCATATCACCATTTGACCACATATTCAGCTCCTACGTGATCTAGCATTCCGTAGGTTGGACAACCGGCTGGATGTGTGTGAGACCTTGAGCCACTTTGTGGTACTAGGTACTCTGGAGGAGGCTGTTGAGTCAAGATGAACCCGGAAACTTCGGGGGTTCATGTTACGTGTGTCAGTCGTAGCTGGGAAGCATATAAACCAATAGTAGTATCGGAAGAGTAGCCGTACCAGACCAAGAGTCTGAGCATATTTCTACAAATACTATCGAGTATCAAGCACAATGTATTTCACCATTATTAACGCAATAAAGGCTCTCTTGAATTTTAACAGCAGCAAGCGAGACGAGGAAGCGAGAATAATCCGTATGGAAGATCATTCCTACATTAGACTTAACATTGCAGACCGAGCACCGTGCCCTGGCCTGAATGCGCTCGCGAATCAAGGATACTTGTAAGTTTGAAGCGTTTAGGGAGTTTGGGAGAAAAGCATTCATCTATCTGACCATTCATAGGCCGCGAGATGGGAAGAGTATTACCCTGCCGCGACTCGAGGCGGCGCTGATTACGGCGCTTCACATGAGCGGCACCCTAGCGCATGTCACGGCAAACACCCTCAAGCCGGTCCTGCATGAAGATGGAACGTTTGACCTTACCGACTCTAGGAAGCACAACGTCGTGGAGCATGATATATCTCTTACGCGCCTCGATTTCCGACATGGAGATAATTACACCTTCCAGCCGCACAGTACGTCACATTGAGGCTTGCCACTTCCCATGGAAATAAGGATTATCTGCACTTTCAGATAGGGCTTATACTTATTTTGACATTCACAGTGTTGCAGGCCATGATCGACGATGCTGAAGGTGGTCCTGTCACTCTGAAGACTCTTGCGAAGACGTATATCCGGCGGAATAAGGAGCACAAGGACAGTGGCGGTCCGCGCTTAGGTCTCCGCTTATGGTTTGTTAATTTGCTTATTACTGTTGTTTTCATTAACGCCGAGACAAGTGGCCACCCCTCACCGGAACAAGTAACTGCATTCTATACGGAGGAGAGACTTGAGGACTATATCCTAGAAAATCCAGAGCCTAGGACTTTACGTGGACTACTGTGGAAGGCTATAGTGCTCTTATGGTATGTTAACTTTGGAAAAGCTATACATACCTAGATATAAGATATGCCTTGTATTTCTATCATTCGTAAGGCTAGATATCTAAATTAATATAATATATAATACGCTTTTTATAGGCGGCTTCCGGCGTTCTCTACCGCGTTATAGCTGCTTGGGATTCTTCGTAGGAGCTATCTCTTGATAACATAAGAAGGATAGCTCGTTCCTAATCGAGTTCCTGTCGCGCCGAACTCCAGTCTTGTTACATAGGACTCCAGGGAGGCTTGGCCAACCCAGTAAGGTAGATTATCTAGCAATCTGGTGGTAGGACTGCTTATCAATGGATATTTATCCGCGGAGGCTTGTACACGCTACAGCAATGAAATAGCTACAGGGCATGGATAATAGTTTCCTTTTAATAGTTATCCAATTCATTGCTTTTTGCGGGCTCCGTCTTTTCTAATATCTAAGGTAAACTTCCATGCCTTTGCTAACGGCAGGGAGTTTGATAGATATTGTTGAAGATGTCGTTGTGGCCGTTGTTCTTGGCACACCATCGGATTGTTGGCTGCAGCAAGTTCGCGTATCGCCCCCAGTGGTGGCGGTAGCTTGAACGGAGGTCGTTTCGGAGGGTTCTGTGGATGTGCCAGAACTCGACTTTGTTCTTGTCTCAAAACACTCAAGCCGACCTGTCAAAGACAGTCATTTCCTTGGCGTTGCCGCTGCCATTAGAGATGATTGCATTACTGCAGCTAGGGGATCACTGTCCAGCACATAGCCTATGTCAAGTTAGCGAGAGGGCGAATGCCCCGTGGGGGGGTCATACCAGAAAATAGACGCTGCGCCGGTTGGCACTTTCTTGTGGCATAGTAAATTGGGCCTGGTGCGGTCCTCTGCAGGCAGGCTCCGACACGTCTAAGCTGTTAATGACGCGCCAACATGGAGGGATGCTCGCCCCCTGTTCAAGACCCCTTGCATAGAAAGGCCACGAAAGCAGCCGCAGGTTCCCTGTATACGAACGCCGCCGCATGCCGCCCAGCAGTTATTTCTAGCTGGTTTCCATGCCAAACCGCATGTATCATCAAGCTACCCTAGAGATGATGACGCAAGCCAGAACAAACAATAGCTGAATGCGACCGGCAAATATACTTCGCTGTGTGCGCGAGAAGCTGCCTAGTATAAGGACGGCGTTTCACATCGACGCATTCAATATGGCAAACTGCCAAAAGCTCAGATTGGCAGGCTCATGCTCAACGCACAACACAAGCAGTTGCATCATGAGGTCACCAGGGCCGCAGACCAAAGTATCAAGCAGCATTAGAACTGCTGTTCATGTTTGCACAATGCATGTTGCAAAGCATTTGATGTCACCAAAGCCGACAGCCCCATTAGACGACAAATAAGACGGCGTGTACTACCGCAGGAATTCGAGTATAAAAGATCAAGATACCTCGCATCGTCAAAGCCATCATCAGCAGTGACAGATCACAATCGCCAAAGAGTTTACATTTGACGCATTCTCAAATTCAACAATCTTCAAACGCAAGAACTACCGACAAAATGTCCGTCGCTACCTACAACGCGTCCGTCATCAAGACCGTGCGCTCTCTCGAGGAGGCCCACGAGGCAACTCAGACTGAAAAGTTCGACGAGTTCTTAACCGAGTTCCAGAAGCTCACAGCGCAGTACGATCAGGGTGACGCCTATGGAGTGACTCTGGTGCACCGCCACTCTGACGTCCCGGCTGGCGAGCGCCTCTTCGACTTCGGAAAGACCCTGCAGGCTGTCCCGGTGAGCGATGACTCTGAGAAGTTCCACGGCGCCGATTTCCGCGCCAAATCTTTCGCCCTTCGATCTGGTGAATGGATGCCTTACGAGTTCGAGTTTGGAATGCCCCAGCCAACGAACGAAACCTTCTTCGAGGCCGTCAAGATGCTCGTTGAGAAGTACGACTTCAAGAACTTCGTGGGCCTTCGCGGATACTCTCCGTCGGACCCCGAGGAACTTGAAATCACGGAGCAGAAGGGCCTGAGCATCAAAATCCCATGGGCCCAGGTATGCAAAGCCACAATAAGCTTCAGAACCCTGCAGATTCAATGTTACATGAATGCTGACATCTTCCAGCACACTGACCCTCACAGCCTCGACTACAAGTACACCTTCTGGGCGTACCCGAGCGTCATCGACGGCACGGGACAGCCGAAGCAATACCGATGCTCCTGCAGCAACTACGGATCCGTGGAAAACCCCAACCACCAGCACATCGACCAGAACTGAGCGTCGCTTTCAGCTACGGAACTGGAAATCATGACCCTATATCTTGGCTAGTGTTCAATTCACGTAGCGGCATCAAGTAGGCCTGGTGCGGCATTGCCGTGGCATTTAGATCTGGTGGCACATTCGTATAACTTCAAGTTGTTTGCTCGTATTTTGAAAAAAAATTACCTACTAAGACATGCGCTCCTTCAGATAGTGGTAAATGCCGCGAGTCCATCAAAGTTCGTCACCAACCCGGATGCTGCCTCTTGTGGCTCGGCAGCACAATTGTCGTCCCCAACCTTGGAGCTAAGTGCGGCAGGCAGGTGATGTGAGTCCTAAATGAAATACGTATTGCTTGACAAATATCCAATGAAAGAGCAGCTTGCCATTCAAAGCCAGTGCGGTTGCCAATGTCATTGGTTGCCCTGCGCTGCGCGGGCAACACCGGATGATCAATCACCCCGGCTGCCTGAAGCAATCGCAAGTATAAATAGCTCCATGTACTTCTCCACAGTCGCTCCTCCTTCTCAACCTTGATATCTTAAACTTCAATCTGATCGAAATGGCGTCACCGACCTCTCCAGCTGTGTCTTCTGCTCTCGCGGATCTGTCCTCGTCTCTAAACGACACCTTCCGAATCGCTCGCGGCCCGATTCATGGCTGGTCCAACCATGTTTACGAGCTCAAGTCCTCCCAAGGTGTCCACTTCATTCTCCGCATACCAAAGGATGCCTATGTCGCCAAATATGGCAGCAAAGGGCTGGACGTTTTGAGGAAGCTGAATGAACTGCATCCCTCGCTGGGGCTTCAAGCTGTCGTGCATCAGACAGATGAATACCACGTTCTCACCTTTCTGAAAGGCGAGGAACTGAAGTCGTGGAATGCGCAGCAAATAACCGTCGAGCGCCGTAAGGCGATTCTGGACGGCCTCGCCGAGCTGCTCTACGCGATGTGGACGACGAAGCTTAGCGCAGGTAAGATAAAAGCCGGCTCTTGGGCAGGCTCCAGATGGACATTGACAATTTATTACCAGACATTCAATTGACATATCATGAATGGCTACTGGCGGAGGTAGATCGTGGCCTTCTCCGCGCTCTAGAAGGCACATCGTCATGGGGCGACCCGGTTCACTACCTCTACCGACGTGCCAAGATCAATGAGATCGTTCCCCAACACGACACAGGCAACATTGCCATCAAGTATGGCTACATGCACTCTCTGAATCTCATTATCAACGAGTCGGGGCTCTCTGGGTAAGTTGGCTGCCTCAATTTACCAACAGCCTCCAAGAGCTTCGCTGATCTAAATTTGCGTGTAGCGTCGTGGACTGGGATGACGCTCGATCTGCCCCAGCGCCAGCAGCCATACAACACCCGTTATTCATCGCTGGTATACCCGGATGGAAAACAGACACACCCAAGGAGATGACGTTTGAAGAGGATAGATTGTACCTAGAGGAAGCAGTTGCTAAACTTGACGTGACTGGCGGTAAGGTCACGCACCTCTTGCGTACGTCGTTTGAACGGCAGTTCTTTGAGATGTCGCTGCACAATCGGCTCGTCAATGAAGAATACGTGCGCCAGAGACTTCAAGACGCCTCAAGTGCATTGAGTGAGGCTGCAGTAAGAGAGTTGGACGATTTTGTAAGGCGTCACCAGTTAACCAAGGAAATGAAGTCGTTGGGAGAGCTACGGGATAGGTTGAATAAGATTCTGTAGGGGCAGAATGAAACGGAACAAGTAGACTCATTCAGTTATTATATGATTTTGCGAATAGATGGTCGCCCCTTAAGTACCAACATGGCTTATTGCAGGGGAATATGTAGCCCAATCTATGTCTTGCCTTTTCAGGCACGGATATCTCTGTTGGCACTCGCCGAAAGCCTGCCACTAGCGAGAGATCTTTCGCCTCTTTCCATAGTGAGCTACCGCCAACCGTTCTATGATTTTAGCAGCCACTCGATAGGTTCAAGGTTACAAAAACAAGGACATAATCCGTATCGCCCAAGGCTGGCGGCTGTTGGACGGTCGCACTAAAAGTGAGCAAGATATATCATAAGTTATCGCTATCGGATGGACTGTTTCGACCTGAGCGTAGGCGGGAGGAACCTGAAGGCGGAGTGGAGTTTGTGTCAAAGCCAAGATGACCAGAAGAACTCTCTTATCCATGTAAGAGAGATCTATTGCAATACTACGGTATCAGGCAGAAACTTACTGAAAGTATGCAAGAAACTGTTGGTCCACGCCGGTCATCTCTCCGACAAGCTTACTGATGCCGAGGCGGAGATTCATGATAAGAAATACGCAATCAAGTTGACCGGTAGTTCCGCTGCTGAGCTTGAGAAAGAAATCCAAGACCTGCAAATTGAGAATGTTATAAGGCTCTCGCGCTTCTTGACTCCTCTTGCATGCTACTAACATATCTTCTGCAGGCCCATAAGGGTTTCGTGGTAGTGTTGGTCGATGGCGACTGCATGCCGGTATTCCCACCAAGTCCACGCTGGAGGCTGTGTTTGGCGAATGCACCTTCTGGTTCAAGGACGAGTTCGTTAGAGGTGGCTTAGGTGGCGGAAAGAGAACCGCAAGCAGATTGGTCACGCCATTAAAGAGGGCGCCACATCTTCGCTTCCTAAGACTACGCATTACTCATAATGGCTGTTCGTGTGTATTCCAAAGTAAATAGTTTGGCTAGCGCATACGACAAGGCCAGTCGCCGGACAGGCTCATCTTGATCCGCAACGCACCGCAACGATGTCGAGGACGAAGCAACCTGGCAACGCGGAGATCCTTTTGGTATTGCGTCTCGGGATGACGCTCGCAGTCCCGCGAACGCTACCGAAGCATGCGTGAAAATCGTTAGCGGTGGAATGCCCCACACGGAATTTACGGCAATTCTTGTCTCTTCGAAGCGGACCGCCCTCGATGCAACCGATGTTGTGATGGAGAAAGACGGCGAGCGCGCGGGCGACAGATTTGGACAAGTGGAAGACAAAGATGCAAGGGACGATCATATATACGCCTGCTACTTTAAGAGCTCCGTTCAACACCGCTGGGCAAGCTACTCAATCGAGATCCAGGTCTGATTGGGCGAGGGTGATCTTACCTGAGAACTTGAAGCCAACCTATACGAAGATGCCTCAGAAGCCCTTTTACATACTGGAAGAGCAGGGGCGCGCGGCCAATGAAACCCGCAGATCCCGACCCATCTTCACAGTGCCAAAAAATAACGACCAGAAGCGGCTATGAGTGCAATGAGTGGGCTACGGTCCGGAGCATATGGCGTGGGTATCTCGGGAGGAGCGTGGACGAGACAGCTCCAGAGATGGTTGCCTAGTACTATCGCGTTATGCGGTTCCTTTTATGTGTTGAATTCCTGTTGATTGATGCCGAAAATCTCTGCTGCTTCCGTCTGACCCCTAGTGAGGGATTTCCTCCCTTTTTTTCTACGCGGCCTATGTTGCCTAGCCGGTCAGACCCTCTATCTACGCAGGATGAACAGAATCTTGTCACTCCTCCCTTGCTTAGGCCACTTGTCCGTGCACGGTTCGGGCGGTTAACGGGTCCCGTACTATTATTAGTAGGAATACGTAGTATAAGGCTTGCTTTATAGTGCTAAGTGGTTCTTGGAGAGAGGTACTTTTTACACTA
Source organism: Albophoma yamanashiensis (assembly GCA_001600555.1). NCBI lineage: Eukaryota > Fungi > Ascomycota > Sordariomycetes > Hypocreales > Ophiocordycipitaceae > Albophoma > Albophoma yamanashiensis. Next base: position 92,841 of record BCKH01000006.1, on the reverse strand, counting down.
TATAAGCGGTTCCGTAACCTGAAACTTTGGCAAGTCCGGCGACCCCCTTCCTCGCCTTGGCTCGGACGCACCGCCCTGCCCCAGCACTACGCATCACACGAAGCCTAGGTAAGTCTATCCTTTGAGCCTGGTTTGATGTAACGTCACGAACAGAAGTCAGGTAGGAACCAATAGTGTAGCTCGATTGCATGCGGTGTAACATGACTAAAGCTTGGCTGTGGGAGTGATTCGCTAGTTGTGCGCCCAGTGCGTGAGGTCACGTGATAAGCTACGTGACCCAGTGGCGTGAGGAACCGCGGTGGTCGCGTACATTCGAAGTCTAACGCTAAGTGATATAAGTTACGGATCAAGATAAGTCGCCCTGAAACGCCAAACCTATAAGTGGAATCAGATATCTGACTTCCCATAATACGTTTGAATAGTCGGAGAAGCCGAAGTATTAGCATTATATCGTACTTGGCTTACACGATTTAATTAGAAGGCCTTTGTATCGCTAGATTGCCTCTTACTATGATGTCCTCCCTTGTAATACTATCTATCTCATGCATTACGAGATAGCAAATCCCTAGAGGCGCGGCATTCTCTGGGCATTAGATCGAAGGCATGTCTTCCTTTCTATAAAACTCTCCGGGATCTCTGCTATCAGGGAACTTCCATCTCTAGCATCTAGCATTCTAGTCATATTCATACGAGAGCCGATTACCACTTTCTAAATAGGTATGTAAGTCAAAGTAACTCGACGTAAGTCTGGGTGCCGTAGCTAACAGGACGACGCTGCTAGAATATATTTCTAACCTTTACTATGCGAGCCTCAATCGTTGTTATTACCGCCATCCTCGGCCTCGCTATAGCAAACCCGCTCCCAAAAAATAAGGCCAATAGGGTGGAAGACGTTAGATGCCGCCAAGGATACAGGTGCGTCGATGGAGTTGTCATCGGGGATGTTGTTGGTAGGATCAGTTAGGGTTTTCATTCGCTGTTAGTAGTCTACATGGTTATTTTGCTAGTTTTTTTCCTAGCTAGTATTGTCTATATGGCTATTTTGCTAGGTTTTTTCCCTAGCTAGTATAACCATGGCAGGTATAATCAATTTATGCATATGCGATACTCTATTTACCTGGTTAGCAATCTATCTCTACCATCTCCACCTTGTCTACTATATACCTTTGTATAACGCTCCGCAGCTCGTACCTGATTTCTAACGTCGCAGAAACTAAAGGACAAGGATATACACGTAGTTAACACTGCTATACCAATAGTGCGCCTTATATACAGGACACGGATATACCTATAGTAAAAGCCTATAATATCAGTAGCACACGTTGTACTCACCAAAGCCTCGATTCTCGCTATAATACCCCCTCTAATATACACTCAGACGCAAGCGATTTTACGGGATGGATAGATTAGGTATTGTTAAATAGGTCGTCAATATTATTGCCTTCTCTATGGAAGGGGTTTTAAAAAGTACAATAATCTCACTCACTATATAGACAGACCTTACGGAAGAGCAAGGTCCGCCGTCTTCCAGTATCGCGATAGCTACTACCAGACGCCAAGAAAGGCGCACCACGACAGGCATCTCTAGACATATAGGAGGAAGAACATACTAGGGGGTTGCCTCCGTTGCCGCGGAAGAACAGACGTTAACGAAAAAGGATCACATTGCTTATATCCGAACTGATAGGCGGCTACGGGGCCGGCTAAGAAGATCTTAGGTAGTCCATATCTTGTTATTATCGTGAGACAATTGCGTAGGACCTCATTACAGAGCAGGCGCTCTGCAGCAGCTGGCTGCTAGTTCCAAAATTGTAGCTCTAGAGTGTCACTGAGAATATTGAGACGTCGATAGTGGCGTTTTTCGTTTCTTAGCGCAGGTCGCATACGCGCAGTGCAATAGGCGACGGGCCAGCCAAGTCACGGTACGTCTCTGCAGGGCCGCCTGTAGCTGGGCCGCCAGTATTGCTGAGCCGCCTCTACCACGGGGCCGCCGGCCGCAGCGCAGAACTCGCTATGAGTTCTGGCTTCTGCCGCTACACCAAAACCTGAGACCCAGCTTTTCAGCAGGTATATGAGAAGCCACCCGGAACGCAGGTCTTGTCCGCAGCGCATCATGATCCCGAGGATAGGACTTAAGGACTATGTTCAGGGACTTGGAGAAATACCAGCAGCAGGTATTGCTGGGTTGTGCCACCAAGAAAATTCCGGCGATGACTTGATGACAAATTGAATGAGCATCTTATTAGGGCAGCCACTGCCGACCTATACATATGAAAGGTCGACTAGACGGTACTACAAAATATATTAAGGAATAGATCTTAGTGAGAATGACACTATGAAACAGCCACGAGATATGCTGAGAACATTCTGGGTGGTTGTAACGGTTTGGGTTCCCGAGGGATACACCGGAGGTTTATGTTGGCAGAAAGGTCAGGGCGTATATTACGGTTGGTGATAGATCCGTAGGATCGTAACTAAGTAGGTCAATTTGATCGTGATTCTAAGAAGATATTGGTCTGTGTTGTAAGCTAGCTAGGTATCTATGCTACGGGGTGGAATTTGGGGGTGCCTATATATTTCTTTCAATATTAGGACGTTAGGGGAATCACCTAGTGATTCCCTTAATCACTGATGATTGCGCCTTGATTAATCCGTACTGGTGATTAACTCCCAATTATCACAAATTCCGGTACGTACTATGGTAATTTCCTTACTATTGGCCCCCTCGTTCCGACTTTATTCCGTGTAGCCCGCATTAGCGCCTGAGGCGCACAGCCGGCCCATCCCGTGGCCGTCTGTCTGGGTCGTAACACTAATACCTTCCTTAATAATAGCTATTAAACTATAACTAAAACCACCCCTTCGTTATATTAAAATAAAAATAAACTATATAGCATAAAGCAGTATACGTAGGCAATTCCGTATATACTATTTATATTCCCCCGACCTACTATACGTTGCGTCACTGCGCCGCAGTCACCCGCGCCCGCCTGCTAGCGAACTACCCGCGAAAACGACTAACTCCTGCCCGCCCGCCCCTCTGCCTCTCCCGCCCAACCCGCCGCCCACCGATACTCGGCCCATCCCGTGGCAGTTTGCCTGGGTCGTAACATGTTGGGACCACTCCGAGGAAGTGGTCTTTAGCTGGTTGCAAGTGAAATTCACCAAGTCGCACGCATACAAAGCCCACTCCCGCCGCCATGCATCTCTGATGGCGCCGGTTTTATAGCGTCTATACTTAAGTACTTCAGCGCGTAGAGAAATCACCCCTTTATTTCGTACAATATGTCCACATCTCGACGGCGTCTTCCCATGTCATGAAATAGGGGTTCTGAAACTTCGAAATGCCTTTGTCCCCCAATTCGTGGATCCAAGGGTGGCCGCCACGGGTCGAGGCGACATGCTCTGAGGCGACGTTATGGCCGTACCACCAGTATTTCGCGTGATCATCCGGATTTGCGCTCAAGGGTGGAAGTCCATACCTCTCGATTATGCCGATCGAGAAGAAGCCCCGGCAGTCGTCACACCAAAAGCTTTCCGAGAGATGGCCCGCGAGAGCTCGTGAAGCGGCAATGCGCTTCGAGCTTAGGGGAGCTGGTTGGTTGTGCATGAGGAAATGAACAAGTGACCACACTTGGTTAGGCTGATTAGAAAGTGTGGCTCCGTTGGAGAGAGCTTCGCCAATAACCGTGCCAGGAACGTTCGCTTGGGCGACGCAGTCTTCGGGACTTCCGAGAAGGTTGGGATCCGGGATCAGTCGCATCAGTTCATCAAAACTTGGTATTGATCCGAAGAGGTCCGTCGGCCACAAAGCGGAGGCAATGTTATAGAGTCTATGCTGCGTGGTGAGCACACTCATGCCAAGGCTGCTGCTGCGATTCCAATAAGCGCACTCTCCCGCCGTGGCAACCTCGCCCGGATACAAGAGCACGGCGCGCAGAAGGGCTTCGACCGTCTGGTTCATAGTCAGGCCTCCACTCGGGGCAGCGGCTTCTGTCCTCGGACACTGGGTAGAGTCCCACCATGGACCAGCAAAGCATGTATTGCGGGGACGCCGAGTAACGCACGTCGATGGGCGGACGTCGAAGTCAGCACCCGTGCAGGTGAGTCCCGGACCGCAAACAAGCGGGCGAGGGAAGGGAGCACCATCCTCTTCCCGATTATACTTGAGACCAAATTCATGTTCATAAAGCCCAAACTCGAGTGGATTGCTGATACAGCTTTGCTCCGCCTGTCTGAATTTCACGCACTTTCCCCTGACGGACTTCCAAGCCTCCGTCTTGGAGCCAAGTTTGATGCCGTAGTCGCCGAGGGTGCTGGCAACGCACTCGGCATTATAGCTGGCAATCAAATTTTCGTTGGTGGAATTTGCGACGAAATCGGCGACGCTGTAGCAGTATTCCCATTGCGGTGTGGATCCATCACGATTCATGGCCCAAGGGCCCCATCTCTCGTGGATGTCGATCATGCACCACTCGTCGGATGCGCAGATACCGGGCTGTTCGTAGCAGTCTAGCCGATCTGGTATCGGACAGAACACGTCTTCGCAAGTTAGTTTGACGAGGTCTCCCTTTGTAGCCGTGCGGATGACAGCGGAACTGCCGGACGTATCGACATAGGTGAGCTCCTGACTTGCAACGCTGCAGCCGCCTTGCGTAAACCACATGGGCTGGCTTTCGTCTGGAACTCCACAGTCGATACTGCTGCTATCCCTTTGATGGACAGTAGTGCCCATTGGGTGACCATGCGTCACGCGTTCGTCCCGCAACTTCGCCCATCGGTCCTGAACCGCCGGGGACCACGAGACGCGATAGTGTGATGGGGACGCCCGAGTTTCGAGAAAGAATGTTGACAGTACGAGGGAGAGGAAGCCATGGCGTTTGCAATGCATGGTCTTCTGGGTGTGCGGCAGACGTGTGAAGGCCCCCATGCCGAAAGCGACAAGCGCTAGAACCAGCACTTCTGTGAACCGGGGTAGTTCGAGCGGAACCTCCTCCGGCCCGGAAGCAGAATCATGCCTCCTGAATAATATTCCTGGGAGAGTCGACATGTTTGTCAAGGCTCAGGGGTTGCGAGGTAATTGCGGGCCAAGGTGTACTAATGTGCGCAGAAAAAGGAATATCTAAAGCTCATCTCAAGGTCGACCTACCCATGAATTAGAAGGCAGGCGAGGTGAGGCAAGGTCCCAATCACCCCAGAGTCTCGACGCGTGCATCCACCCATTCCGTCAGTATATTCGCGATTTTGCGATCCCATCCGCTCGACGAATTCACATTCATCCATTCCACGACGTTGTCTCAGGGTGTTGAAGGAATGGTTTCACAGCAGGGTATAACTAGTGTGGGGAGAGCGGGCCTGGGGTCCTCTTAGGCCCTGCGTTGGTACCTGTCAACGCTACATCAAGAGCTACTCAGCAAAGCGTGCTGAGGACATTCAAAATTGCTCCAGGCCCACATCAAGACGCACCTCGAGTACCAGTTTGACCCGCTTCCCCATGGCCGGTCCACCAGTTAACTCATCAATCTAGCATCGCCAGCTCAACGTCAAGACAAAGAGCCCGTGAACCCCTTGCACATAACCCTGATGGCGCTCGTGATCGTTGGGGCTTTCCAGCTGTGAAACAAACCGTTGGAGCATAATACTGGACGCGACGCGTTAGAATGTCTCGCTCCAATCGCGGGTGAGTGGCTTGTAACAATTTTTCAGAGTTGTGGCCGCCTCCTCAAGCCACCCATAGCAGCAGGAACAAATTGATCCAAATCCCGGCGTGCACAAATTCCTCTTTCAGTCATCTTGCTGAGCACACGCTGAGTAGTGTTAAATGAGTACCGCCCGGGCGCCCTGAGCCACAGCTGTATTCATCGCCACCCAGAAATTTGCTGATTGAACGCAAATACAAATAGCGAGCGTGACGCGACCGTCCCACGGTTCGAGTCACAGCACAGGGCATACACATCTCGTGGGCTTACGAGGTGCCTTTAGGAATGAAGTGACGAAGAGGTTCCACACAGAGCGCGATTTACGAGCGACCCACGACAAGAACATCGATACGCTGCATGGAACTGGAGTTGACAACGTGCAACACGGCAAGTGTCGGTTTCTCGACGTCGCTACATGTGGCGGCGCCCGGTTCTTGCCGTGCAGATCATTGTGGACTGAGGCGTCCCGCCTCCCGGATCTTTGACCTGTAGATCATTATTAATGCGGGGCAAGGTGCCGGCGCGCGTCCAAAGGTGGGCATATGGTCGCGACGACCAGCACGCATTCGGATGCAGGTCCAGAGTGGGCGCAGCAGCACATCGTCAAGGGGAGCCGCTTAGCCATTTGAGCATACTCGACGATGCGGAGACCTGGTAGATAGCAGCCGACGCGTTCGTTGCCCGCCTCGAAGAGCGTCGTGCGGAATTGGTCAACGTCTTCCATTAGCAGAATTAAGTTGATTTACCACTGGTGGCAATCAACGCAGTGCAGTATCATAAACCTCCCTCGGGCCGTCAGCCCGACGAGTGCGCATCACAAGGAACTCACGAGAGTCACGTTACCGGAGAAACTTGACACAAAATTCGGAGTGGCTGTGGAGCATTGGTAGTATGATGGCGGTGTTGAATATTGTTGGAAGATGTTGCCTGCCGAACCTGAGGGATCGACTTCCCTTGGCCAGACCTCTCTCTAGCATCCCTCGCAGTTGGAGATTGGTCAACTTGCCTGAGTTCTGGATACTTGAACGCACGTTGTCAAACTTTAATGGCCGGTGTCAGAGCACCATTGCAACTTCTGCCCTCAATATCAATCTGTAGTTCTCTGTATGCTCGATATCTTTTCACACGGTGTTTCACACAGAGGCATTGCCATTTCGGACTCACCTCGTTAATACACTATACTAATAAACCCTGATTTACCATATAGTGGTTGGCAAGGATTATTAGCACGAGCCTGTATTAGATTTATTGAATCCAACGACACTTTTAACGTTATGACTTGTCAATGAGGTACGATAACGGCTTTCCTCTTAACATTTCTTTTCAATTTGAGACGAGTGCATCTCTGCGGCAAGCTGTTTAGTACTGTAAACGTCCCTTTCCGGCTTCTTAATTTGACGCTAGAATTTAATTAGAAGCAGGGTAGCTAAACGGTAGCCCTTAAAAACCAAATCATTTAGCCCGCGTAGTTAACCCTCACGTACTCAAGATAACCCCATTTGAGAGCGCCTCTCCTTACGATACAACATATCGCTTAGCTGATTCCAAAAATAGATTCTCCTGTTTTATGACTGTGTAACACTCATCTCGTACCAGATGCCCCCATGCGGCCCTTCTAGCCTCCTACTTTCCCCTCCTGCCGTCTTCCCGTCGCCCCCACCTGCTTAACCACCTGCCAAACCTCCTGCATGGCCTCCTGCCCAACTACCTGCCTAAATCTCTCACAAACACGGTTGAGAAAGCCAGGGATGAATTACGAGGCATGAGAAAGGGCGGTCGGAAGAGCGGCAAGTATTCTATTTCGAGCGAGAAATATTGGCGCTAGTAGGGAGTATTTGCGGCGTTGTTGGCCACGGCATGTCTTAACTGCTGCATGAATGCTCATACACTTGCCGATATTCCGTGACGTGCCATTCAGGTACTCACCGTCAAGACGGGCCACCAGCGTCGCCCCCCACTTCTGAATATTTATATATCTGCCGCCCTACCGCTCCTCCTTGCGCTCCAAGTCATCTAAATCCTCTTATTCTCTTGCAGTCGCATTTTATACCTCTGTCTGCGCACAAAACCCCGTAAACAACCATTTGTGCAACCACAAACATGGTCGGGCCGGTATTGTACGAAGCTAGCGTGCCCTTCTTCCGTAAAGCCTTGCAGAACCAGCTTCAAATCTTACAAAAAGGCGAAGATTGGTGCAACGAAAATGGCCACGACATTACAAAGCTCACCAAGGCAACCTTAGGACCAGAAATGTTTGTACGTCACAATGATTTCCTCCTTATCATTGCAGTTGCATCCGCTAATGAAGGACCGATCTCTGTTATCTGCAGGCTCTCCCATTCCATGTTGATTTCTGCACATACAACGCTGTGCAGTTACTGGTTGACCTCGGCGTCGTAGAGACCGAGAGTCTCCCTATCGACGATAAGGACCAGACACTGGACGAGCTCGTCGCTCGGTTGGAGAAAACTCTTAAGCTTCTTGACAAGGCATCACCGGAAAGTTTCGCTGGCAAAGAGGGCAACACGATTGACGTTAGTCTCGGGCTTTTCTCGGTAACCCGGGACGCAATGACATATATTCATGAGATTGGCATCCCGAGCTTGTAGGTATTCCCCTTTCTTGAAACTTCTATTAATACAAACTGACTTATATCGCTATAGCTGGTTTCATCACACAATGGTGTATAGCATTTTGCGAGCCCAAGGTGTCCCACTTACGAAGCAACTCTTCCTTTCGGCATGGTGATGATGATAGGAAAGTCATAAAACAACGCTAAGCTTAAGGAAGAGCTGGAATGGGAATCGTTCTTGAGTCATATCCGTGAGGTTAAAGTACTACATCTATCTCGAACTATATCGGAGGACAAATAGGGGGAGGGTTAGACGGAAGGAGCGCGGGAACACAATAGCAGACGGAGTTTAGCTAGAGGAAGTAGAAATTTCAGAACCCTGCCGAATAAATCGGAGGTCTGGCGGTGATCCTACAACAGCCTCGAAACAGTCATGCATTTTGTAAAGAGCCCAATATGGTCATGGCGATTTGCCCAACGCTTAGCGTGCTCCACACTTATGTATACACACAGCACGAGGCTCCGCGCGTAGGGCAGAGCGGCTGGGGTCCCCGGCGTAACGAGAGATACTAACCGTACACCAGTCGGAGGCACGGAGTACAAACGGGACACACCATCTATCTCGAGGCCTGCCACATCCACAGCGGGTAACCGGATGCGAAACATGAGTACATAACCATCGCCCAGCAGCGCTACGTGTGTTGCTGAGTGCGCGGTCAGGTGCCCGTGGCGTACACGCCACACCACGTTCGCGCCCGGGACACATTACTCGCGCCCAAGCGAGGCAGGGAACGCTGGGTTATGAAGACGCACGACATGGGGTACGGTTCGCTGTAATCCTAACCATCTGCGAACTCTATCCCCTGTTTTCTCAGCGCGGACACCATTTGTATTGGACTATTCTACGAACTCTGCTACAGTCCAGGACACAATACTTGAGAGGCTAACCCTAGGCACGGACGCAAGCATGGCCCACCGAGCTCAGACTCCATGCTACCGTACTAGGACAGCTCACTTGCCGCGGTGGCAGCCACGAGAGCTAAGTACACCTGATCCTGTCTGCGGATAGCGGCCTGAACGTCACCATTTCACCGCTCACAGTTGCACTGAACAGTCAGCGCAGGCATTGCATTTTCATGGAGTAAGCTAGGACAAGATTCTTTAAGCGGGTTCCTATCGCGTCCCGAGGCGGGCCCGAGGTCACTAGCACAGTCCAACCTTCCTCTCTATACAACGGCTTTTTCATGGTATTCCTGAGGCATGATATCAGCTATAGTCTCGTCAGTTCCCTTGAGATCATCCTCGATATCCACATGGTCTTTGATCTTGAGAAAGATTATCGGTGCCGCAACAACAAGTGACGATCCAAGCAGCACCCAGTTAGTGATAAACTCGTTTTGAAACGGCATCTTATTGGAATCCAGGCTGTTCATCACCGCCGCCCCCGCTGACTGCACACCCTTGTAAAAACCGACATAGTTGGCCGAGCGACGGCCAGAGTTTGAAAGAGCGCCCATGAACCTTTCAGAAATATTAGCTTGCTGGCGAGGAAAGTGGTAGTAAAACAGATGGTTCGTACCAGTAGACGCTCGCTTGCCAGGCCGCATCAAAGAAGCCGTATAGCATGTACAGAATCATAGGGCCAACGTAGCCCGGCGTGGTCCAGTCCATAGGTTCAAAATCAGGGTTCAGCTCTGGGCTCACCGACTCGCGAGTGTATCCTTTCTCGAAGGCATAGCCGCCACCCCAGATGGCAAAGGTCAGTATTAAGAGCGCTACCCAGGTAATTCTGGCCCTGAGCGGCCGACTGATGTTCTTGATGTCGAGCAGGTAGCCCCAGGTGGCAGCTGCAATGATCTGGGCGAGCCAGTAGAGCAGGCTATTGAGGGCCTTGGTGCGCGTGGAGAAGTAGGCGCCGTTGACAGCATTAAACTGGTAGACATAAAACCAGTTGGACGAAAAGAACATGGGAAAGAGAAGAACGACGAAGGGCTCGAAAGATAAAGTTTCCCACAGGCCGAGAATCTCGCTCTTCCAACTCGGGTGCTCCATGAGAATGACGCGGGTGCCGTCAGGGCGGATGATGTCGTTGGCGTTGCAAAGAAACAGGGCGAGGATTGCACCGCAGAACATGAGGGCGATAAAGCCGATATATGTGCCGTCGCTGACGGTCACATTGCTCTTGGCGTTTATGTTCTCGCCCAGCGGAATCTGCGAGGGGTATCAATTGGGGCTTCACAAAAAGGCCATTTCCTTTCCGCTAGGTACCGGCAAGGGCGGGCGTCTAGGACTTACCAGACTACCGATAACGGCTCCCAAATTAAAGATTCCCCAGAACCAGGCAAAGTAGCGTCCCTTCTGATCCTCCGTGGGGTAGGATATCATGATGGTGCCTTGCGCTGTCCACAGTAGGCCAGAACATATGCCAAGAAAGGCACCTGCAAAGATATTAAATCCGGCAACGCTAGCATGGACAGACACTAGCAGGCTAGTGGCATAGATGCTATACCCCACGCCGCCGAATGCCAGCATCCACTTCACTCCGAGCTTGTTGACGAAGGTTCCGCCAAAGAAACCAAAGATTGCAAAGGTGCTGTAGGAGGCTGTGTTCTGTTCTCGTGGTATCCATTAGTAGTGCGTTAGTTCCTACGTCGTGGTTGGTAGTGATTACCATATTGTCTGCCAGAGTGGCATCCGTTTTGCCACCGCCACCTAAGCCGCCCAGGGCGTTGAACATGCCCGGGCACAGAAAGCAAACAAATGCCACCATGCCTAGTTGGAATTTTGGTGAAGCATAGAAGGGAAGCTGTAATCCAAAGAGACGAAGCTGCTTGTACTTCCATTTAGGCGGCAGATCAACGCCCACGTAGGCGCCTGCACGGTCAGCATTAGGGGCGTCGTGGGAGTTGAGTTCGGCTTTGGCCGGTACGGCCTCAGCTGTTCCCGGAGGTACATTTTCTCCAGGCATTTTCTCCAAGTAGTAGCGTCTGGTATATCGTAATGCGGTAACTTGTAGTCAGGGGTCTCAGTCACTGGCACACAATAGCTGTAAGCGTGCTGCCAGTCTTCCTTCGTGAACATCAATAAAAGGAATGGGAGGGCTACTGGTGAGGAGGAGGGGATTCGGGGCTGTTTATCTTGTGAACGCAAATACAGTTCGAAGCATCGCAACGGTCTGTTAGCACCTCTGAAAGGATTTGTGATTTCGAGACCATGTTTGTTGCAGCCCTGTCCCCGATGACCTGACGCGAGACATCTGCAAGTAGAAGTGCGTATAGCAGAAGCATCGTCCATTATTGGCGCCACCATGGATTGTTACATCCATTCAGGTAGGCTCGTGCAATCGCCAGCTGCTCGTTGATATCGACCAGCTTGGCTGGCTCACGAGTCAATGCCCACTACCAAGAAGGCTCAGCAACCCACAAGCGGCTCTTCCGCACTCAATACTCGCGCTTGTCTGGCTCAGCTCGGGCCATTGGGCGTTTGTGGCATCTGTCAGGGGCTAGGATGTCTACGTAGTAGTCAACCATCGCATGTTCAGAGCGAAGCCGGCCGGCAACAACCGTGCTTGCCGTGGCGGCATCGAACCTTCCCATGGGTGGGTAAAAGTGGGGGCTCGGGAGCGCGGGGGCGGAATTGCGAATTTGGTCAAACTGCCGTGTCACCGTTCCATCGGCACATGGTTGCGCCACCATCAGCGACAATGCTCTGAAGCTCGACGCCGATTCGATTTGGGGGGGAATGGTCCAATTGGGTAAGTCCGCCCAACTGGCTTCGTCGCTTCCAGCGGGGCCGTGGCTAACCTCTCCAAACATCCTGAAAGACCAACTATTTTTCCTCGGAGCCCTGGAGCAGTTGCATGCTCCAATTCTGGTTTCGACTCAACAGAGCTCTCCACGACCCCTTCTCCTCTCTCAAAACAATGCCATGCAATGAACTAATTCGGATGATTGGTTGATTGCGTACGGATCCAACCGGTCTTGCTCCAAACGTTGAAGCCTCCCAAGCCTCCCTGTAACCCACCGCGGCTCTCGAACGTACTGTAGCATGTACCGAGGTCCCCTGGCCAATGGCTAGCCGCAAAAACTCATATACGACCCAAAAAAGAACAATCCCTGCCCCTGTCCAATCTACGCTAATCACATGCCAGGTCCGCGTCGGACAAGACTCGATTCACAAGCTCGCCCTTCAGCGTGTCCAAGTAGCGATGGAAGCCGACAAGGTTGAAGTTGAGCATGCACCTGAAGTGGGACAGCCAAAACCTCTGGTACTTGCATCTACGGCCACATCTTGCCCTGCGGGAAAGACCAGGGACCGGGACTCCGAGCTCTCTTTGTTGGCAACATATTCAACAATATGATACGAAAAGGCCGAGAGCATGGAGGAATGCTCTCAAGAGACGGCAGGCCCCAATCAAATAGGACCTGACCGCGTTTTAGGCCCCAGCTCAGACTTGACAGCGAGAGACCTAGTCGCAACCTGTAGTCGCTATTCATAGTCGCTGTCACCCTTTCGAGATGACAAGTTGGCATTTTCGCTACGATGATGGATAGTGCTTGCAAACGTGAAAGCCTCTGGGAAGCGGGATTTAATAGGGATAACACTTGTCCCAAAAGGAGACCCTGCTTATCTTCGGAGGGCGGCGGAAGACGCGAGAGGAATCTGCAATGCGACTGGGGTGCCCCAAAGCGCGCCGCCGGGTCGTCGACGCCGGCGGCGAGGATTAATCCAAGCGAGCCTGCATGCCATCCGCGTACGTAGTACGTGGCACATAAGTGCAGGGTTGTATGGCAGAATAGCCAACAGCAGCTTCTGCTACGGGGCAGGCGAAGCTCGTCACCTGCAGTAAGGTCGACGCTAAGAAGCTGATCCCGAATATCGTGCCATTTGAACAGGCCGAGAATGCCTACAAGAATGTCAAGTAGATCGAGACTATCAAGTTCTTCATCGTTAGCCCCAAGAACCTGTCATCTCTCGAACTTGCGATAGCGTGTTCCTACCCCCCAAACCAGCCCACCCGATGCCGCATGGCCGAATACGAGCGCCCCAGCGCGACGCAGATTGCCGCGCACCCCGTCCGGCAAGCCCAACGGTATCACACCGCAACGAACGAGATATCCTCAACGTGATCCGGCTCCTCTAACTTGTTCTGAGCCGCCCAGATCTCCCCTTGATCCAAAACTCCGTTGCCCTGGCCTACTCATGCGAATACTGGCTTTCCAGAGGTGTGAGAGACACGACACCAAGCTGAGATGTGCTGACAGCGGGACGGGCGGAGGATGCGTGCGACGGAAAGGGTATTTTATTTCTCTATTATTCACTAACACAAAGCCGCACCGCCATCTAGGCCCATGTCAAGTTTGGTGATTACGACATCAGGTAGGTACTTGTGTGCATAAACGTTAGGGAAGGCAGCAGACTGAAACCGGGTGGGCTTGTTATCTCCTCGAAAGCATGCAAAGTCTCGAAGCCAATTGCCTGTAACCGCTCGATTGCATCGTCCGCAATCTGCTCATAGTGTCAGTTTCCTTCAAGTCGGGTACGAAAAAGAACAAAGTCGCTTACCCAGACGAGAACGGCCCTTGAAGCTCTGTAGTTCTTGCATTGCTGAGCGCCCATGAGGGTCAGACCTTGGAGCACAGAGGTCGAGTGCGGAGCGGAGGGAAGAACAGGCGCTATGATTCCACCAACTTTGTCCATGTGAGACAATACGGGAATATATGTACTAAGCGCGCTGTTCGGGCTGCTGATGATAACCGTCGCGATGAGATTCCCCGCCAGGTCCTTAGCTCGAATGACGCCGCAGGACTTGGTTTGCCCGAGAGCGTACTTGTACAGCGCCATCACCTCGGGATTAGCCAGGGAACGAACATGGTGAAGCACGCTTTCTGCGTTTTCCAAGCCATGAATCAAGTCAAAGGTAATACTTGCTCTTCGGATCGTCTGAAATAAGTCCTCCGGGACAATCCAGCTGGCTAGGTCCTTGATGATCATGTTGCTAAATTTACGGGAAGACGATATGTCCCAGCCGCTACTAGCGAACCAGTCCTTAACCAAGCTAGATTCAAGATTGGAGGGAATGCCGAGGAATACTCCTGGGAACGGCAAGCCGATTCGGACCTTCTTAATACCGTGCTGCCGCTCAAGGTTCTGTAGTGCGCGGTTGTGCAGCGATCGACCAATCGACATGTTCTGCTTACCCGGGTCGACAAGGATGGCGCCTAGTATACCAACACCGGAAGTGTAATACGTCGCGACGAAACCGTACAAGGTCTGAGTACTGCTGTTTCGCACGACAAAGTGTGCCTCTTTGATGGAAAGGACGCAGGGCTCGAAGGCAGCGGGCGTCGTTGACCTAAGGAACTCGAGATTGGGACTCTTTGCTCCGTGCACGGCGCGAAGAAGGTTGGCCAATCCCTCTGCGTCTCGAGAGCGATCATAACCCTCTACCAGCCAGGGTTGCCTTGACTTGAGAACCTTTTCATTTTTACGAAGCGTACCCGGCATAGTCCCAATTGGCGGATCAATCTCACCAACAAGCACTCTGATCAACGCAGACATGGCGTGCTCGGTGAAGTCGAAAGTGCAAATGTAGGTTCCGATAGACTCGTCAATAACAAAGTCGTACGGAGAACTTACCGCAACCACAATTAACTGTTTTTTGCTACCACTCCTTCTATACTTGGAGCATATTAAATCCACGTGCTTGGTGAAGCCCACCTGATACAGGTTGCGAGTACCGTCAGCGGTAATAGCGATGACGCACGAGGCTCTGTGGATGAGAGTATCGTGTACTTATATATTATCAGCATTTCGCATGCGACGAACAAAGGCTACTGGCCTGCTCACCTGCCGTAACTCCGTTGGCAGTATAACTGGTATGCAGTACCCTCTCCTTCCTGTAGCGAGCAAGGTGTTGACCAAACTCTCGAAAAACACCTTCTCCACTCATGGTTGGGTTTCTTTCATGCGCTTGGTGTGCCCGAAGTCCTTGGTTCGACGCCGGGGAAGAATAGTTGTACTTTGTTTCGATCAGGCCCTTGTTTATGGATGTCGGCAGGGGCTTTACTAAGGGAGTGAGCAGAAGAATTTCTTCGCCAGGTTGCATGGATCCAGATAGAGGTAAAAGTTTCTCCTTGTCTCGAATTACGGCGATGGAATTGTCGTATGAATTCCTCGACAATCGTAAATGGGAGGGCCGAACTTGAGAAAGAAGTGAGATACCGGAAGGATTGAGCGCCTTGCACCACGAGGTGCATCGAGACTTGAGGCTTAAGATGCGGCGTAAGGAGGCAAGGATCTGATTCTTAGTGATAATTCCTGTTTCATAAGCCAGTTGCAACCCTTTTATGGCCTGGCGCTGCACATCGTAAGTGCGGCAAAGCAGAACGAGGTCGCAACCTCCCTTGACTGCCATGACGACACCGTTCTGAATGCCGAATTCGTAACTAAGTGCTTCCATTTCCAGGCACTCCGAAATAGCGACGCCCTTAAAGCCGAGCTCATTCCGAAGTAATTCGTCGACGACCCGACCCGACAGACAGGCGTGACTGACGTTCATTGAGGGGTTGGAGATGCCGCAACCGCCAACCAACATGCTATCTAGTAACCCTGACGCAATACCGTTCCGGAATGGAATCAATGCGCTGAGGCTGAGCTCTTCTAACCTTTGCGTGATGATTGGAACCGCAAGATTTGAACTAAGACTCTCGAGGATACCGTGGGACGGGAAGTGTTTCCCGCAAGAGGCAATACCCGCGTCGCGAATGCCCCTCAGTGCAGCCAGTCCGTACTGGGAGACCTCATAAGGGTCATCCCCAGTAGCTCTAACGCCCAACGGCTGATATTTAGAATCGTAGAGGACGTCGAGGACTGGGCCTAGTATTAAGTTAACTCCGCATGCCGAAACCTCCGTCGCAGTGGCCTTGGCGATATCATAAGCCAAACTGGCTTGGCCGGTAGCTGCAATACCCATAGCACTGGGAAACTGGGAGATATAGTCTTCGTCGAAGAGGCTGTTGACAGCCCCATTCTCCTGATCCAGACAAATGAGTAGAGGTTGCGGGTGGCCGGCATTCTTAGCAATGGTCTGGAGCTCCTGGACGAGCCTAACGGCGTGACTGGCAGCTAACAACCCCATATTAGTAGCCAGTTAGCGGACGCAAGACCGACTACAAGGGGAGGAACCACGAACACTGGAGGTTCTTTGCCGTGAGGATGACGGAACCGAGGTGATAATCCTCAATGAGGGTCTTAATTTGAGGCGTTACTTCGGTGCCATCCCAGCCCATAATTAAGGCCTGGCCTATGGCCCTGTCGAGATTCAAGTCAGTCTTTGAACGATTGGCGGCGAGCCTATGAGAGCCACCATTGTACTGATGTCTATTCGCTGCGCGTACCAGTCGATGTTCTGCCATAGCGGATCCAGGTCGCTGTCTTCGTTGGAGGAGCTGGAGGACGCCATGATAGATTCAGGTATGAGGCAGGATCGGTGATCAGCTGTTGATTCGTACTCCGGTCACGCTGAAAGTGCTGCTGCAGATGTCCACTGATCTGTGCCGCTCCGTTTTGAAGTTAACTCCTCGCGCCCAGCCGCGTGTTCTATGGCACTGTGAGAGGATGCGGCTGGTTTCTGTCGGGCCTGGTCGCCGTCGTGAAGGGTTGGGGAGTTTGGTGATGGCACCTTCGGGCCCTGGACCATCGCGTCGGGGAAGGGGCGATGCTTGGAGAGCGACTTGACGGTTTCCCCAGCCACGCCTTGTAGAGAGAGTCGATTTCGAGTAGGGGAATGGGGCGATGCAGCCTTCCCTTTTTGCCTTTACTTAGCTACGCACTCTCTCTCTGCACCTGACAGTCATGCATGACATGCAACAACCTCCTAGTGGGCGGGGCTGTTGGGGCCGGCAGGCTCTCCGCAAAGAACTGACTCGGGCAAGGTGCCAAGTTAGGTTGGCGCATGCTCCAGAGCCCGAATCTTAGGTCAAGCAACCCATTGTGTCGAGTCAACGTTACGACGACGTCGTTGTAAGAGCACTCACCCACAGCGCTCCTGGGTTCGGTGCTTGTTAACGGTTGGGGCAATATCCAGTTGAACTACCCTCGCGCTTGATGCCAGCTTACGACAGTCACGGATCGAGGGTCCCGAAGACCTCCGCTCGGCGGCTTGCACAGAAACGATAGTCGGTCGTTCTTTCGTTCTCTAATGGCAGCCACCACCTCAAGGGGCATAGCATGGTACCGTAATGGGGGCATGTGTGGGGGTCAAGGTATTTGGGGTAGTTGGGGGGCCGGCGCGCTTGGGGCTATGTAGCGGCGGGTGTATTTGTGGAACAAAGCAAGGCTGTGTGCGGCGACAATCGCGTCGGGTCAACCACCATGCTATTGGACGGCGAGGTCGACCTGCTCGCAGGCATGATAGAGGGCTGCCGTTCCACTGTTTCAGGCCAGGGTCTGCCGTGTTGCTTTGAGCCTGAACAATGCCCGAGGCACAACCGAGTGCCAAAAGACCAACAGGACTTTAACAACGCTCGACGAGCAGTTGCCACGGGAGAGCGCCCTCCGAAATGAGCGGTCGGTATGTCTACTCGCGTTTTCATCGGATCACACCGGCCTCCCGAACTTCTGCCTGCGACGACTTCGATCCTCCTAACGGCTTCTACATACAGGACACTTACGTGGTACGAGTAGTACATTACGGGGCAATCCTTTTGTCATACGAGTAACAGTATGCCTTGGATTTATTTTCTGCAACTTCGGCATTTGGCTATCCGGCCACTAGTCTGCAGTAGGAACTGTAAGCCTGGAGCATTCGCTCGCTTAACATTACCTCGCGGGACGCCAATAGCGAGAAGATAAGAGCTAATACGAGACGCCAACTCACAAGGGTTATATGTCCCAATTAGGCAACTCCGCTCAGCCCGAATATGTGGAAACTCCGCATTCCGTGTGCGAGTCCTGATCACAGTCGTCGTGCTGCTTGGTGGATGTGTCAAGAGCGTTCAAATCATGAACGCGGTAGCGACCCAGCTCAATCCGTGCAGGTTCATTTAAGATGAGGATGTCCTCTCCTCCCGAGTGCGTCGCTTCTTGCATTAGAATGAGCACAGCACCCAAAAGCGAGAAAAGAAATAACCCTCAGAGATGTCGGAGCTACGCATTGCCTCGTTGCAGTTCGAAAACGAGTCGGGCAACAAAGCCGCCAATTTGTCAACTATCAGGCGCCTCTCTTCTCAAGCAGCCCAGCGAGGGTGCAACGTCGCCGCCTTTCACGAATGTTCCATCACAGGATACACCTTTGCCACTGGGCTCACGCGCGACGAGCTTCTGCGCGTCGCCGAGTCTGTGCCGTCAGGACCCAGTATTCAGGAACTCATCGCCATAGCACGGGATGTCCGGGTCATCGTCCTGGCCGGTTTGTTCGAGTATGATGCGGAGGAGGACAAGATTTACAACACGTACGTGTGTGTCTCTGGCGATGGTGTGCTCGCGCGCTTCCGCAAGCTCCACCCATTCATATCAAAGTACCTCTCTCCAGGACACAAACTTGTCGTTTTTGATCTACTCGGATGGAAGGCCGGGATTCTTATTTGCTATGACAATAATATCGTCGAAAACGTGCGGGCCACGGCCCTGCTCGGCGCGGAGATCCTCTTCGCACCACACGTCACCATGTGCACGCCGTCCACTCGCCCTGGCGCGGGGTTCGTGGAGCCGGCATTATGGCATGCCAGGGAGTCTGACCCCACCTCGATCCGAGCCGAATTTGGCGGGCTCAAGGGTCGTGCTTGGCTCATGAAGTGGCTTCCCGCGCGAGCTTACGACAATGCAATGTACGTGGTGTTCAGCAACCCAATAGGCATGGACGGTGACCAGCTCAAGAACGGCTGCTCGATGGTGCTGGATCCGTTTGGAGATGTGTTAGATGAGTGCACACGCCTAGGGGAGGACATGGCAATCGCATTGTGCACACGGGACAAGTTGCACCTGGCCGGAGGGATTAGGTATCGCAAGGCGAGGCGACCGGAGCTGTACGGTGGAGTCATTGCAAAACAGCACGATGCGATCCATGAGGTTGCATGGATGGACTCATAGAGAGGAAACATTAAACCCTAGAAAATAACTAGCTTAATAGACTCTAATTTAACCCCTAAGCTAATTCTCTACCGCTTATGGGAAAACCACGAAACCAGAGTTCCTTTGTGGGTCAAGCCTCGAGAATTCAAGGAGCCACGCGATCTCGGTTGGTACAGAAACTGGGTCTACCCTGTGACGGCTGGCCACCGTCCGCTTTAAGCTTGTTCAAGGCCCTTATCAGCATTCTGCGACACCATTTCCGTTTCTTCGAAGGATTTGCGTCCCTGCAATCCTTACAGTGACTCGCGTTGCTTTTGGAATGTGTTTTCTTCCCTGTAACACCTTCGACTATCCCTTCTTTGAATGCCCGATTGCCGTATTTGCTGATCCCATGAACAGCTCTGAGGTGATTTTGTAAAGCTAAAAATTGCTTTCCGCATTCTGGACACGCTTTGCGGACTCTTTGATCCTGCCGCACCGGGGGAGGCCTCTCCGCAATATGCCTTCTGAGATCCGGATCCGTCATCGGGGCCGCCTCACAGAAAGGACAAATCTTCTTCTGGTGATTATTACTTAGGTGCTGGTTGTAGTGCTCAATCAGAAAGGATTCCGAGCAATTTTCGCATTGAGAAAGTTGACGGACTCTGGTATGCTCCTCTAATTCGTGGTTTGATAGTTTCACTGCCTCTCTGTGTGAACACTGCTTCCAAAAATGGTCGATGAGCAAATGTGTGTTTAGATAGTCCTGTCGTATCTTCACTTTGCATTCTGGGCAAGTTTCCCAAATATGATGGTGGAGATCAGGCGCCCCAGGTGCGCAATCGATACAATTTCGAAAGGCATGTAATTTGTGGAGCTGATAATAGTGCGCTTTGTTGGCGAAAAAGTCGGTACAGAGGAGACACTGTTGAATTTAATGGTATTGACGCGCGTGCTCGTGAAAGTCCTCGTCATTTGACCAACATTGTGCACACATTAATACTTGATGTTTGTCCAAGAGATGAAGGCCAATGTGATGTTCGAATATTTAGTGATTGCAAAGCTTGTAGCGCTTCAAGTCGTGATCGTTGAGTAGGTGAAAACCAAATGGGATAGCTTTTCAGCGGACAGCTGCTGCACGATTCCCCGAGGTGGAAGCTCTCTATATGATCCCACTCCGTGCCGGAGTCTAATTGAACAGAGCAAATAGGACAGAGACAGTGGAGTTGATGCAACGGGAACAATTATCATTGAAACACGCCCAGGAACAGGTGGAGTAACCTGATTGTATGTTGCACTAACTCTATTCAACGTATCCTTCATTTTAGTCGAGTGGGTAATGGATTCGAACCTTGAGGCCAATAGTGTTGGGAGCCTGACCGTCCGTGTGAGGATCACGCACAACAAGCGCAGTGCTTCCGAGAGCAGAACCAGACATCACCTTTCCAGATGTCGACTTGGTGTGACGATTCCCCGTAAGGCAGTATCTGGAATACCCTTAGCCTCGTGTTGCTCTTGTTGGCCTCATAGTTGCCCTCCACGTCTCGTCGCCGTAGGCGTAGCGATAGCCGACTCCGAGGTCATCGTCGTAGGCGGCGGAAAGAGATCAATTGTACAGCTAGTAGATTGGTCCATAGCTTCTGCGGCTTCGTTCCATTTGGCCTCACAGGTGGCCTCCGATGTCCTGTCGAGGTAGGCTAGGCGATGGCTGACTCCGAGGGTATCGCCGTAGGTCGCGGAGGGAGATCCATGGTAAAGCTAATAGATTGGTCTATAGCTTCTGCGTCGTCATTCCAATACGGGCCCGTTTGGTAAAACCTTTCGATCGTAACCTCAACTCTCCCGTAGAGTGGCGCGCCAATACTTCTCCAACTATTTTCGCCACCCCAAGGAAACGTTTCACTATCAATAACCCCATGAAGTCCGTATTCGTTTGTGTCGACGACTGCTTTATACTGCCAGGATACTTTTTKCCCCCCCCCCCCCCCCACCCGAAGGACTTGTATTTGTTTTGGTACCAGGCCCCTCCCCAATAGTATTGGGCGTTGTCGAGGTGCACCCAGAGCCTCGAGTTAGCTGCCTCCCTCGTTTGAAGACAGAACTGAGCTTGCACGTATGTCCACCTATTTTTACCACACCAGTCATACCAAGGAGTGCAGTTCATAGTACCTGACGAAGTATCCTGGCGAATCGCTAGTCCAGTATGTATGCTGGTATCGAGCGTATTGAAGGGCTGAGGTGTAGTACTCGCACCGATAGGTATATCAGTACTATGCGCATCGATAGGCTGAGAACCCGCAGGTGCAGCGCTCGCACCGAAGGCAAGGAGTGATAAGAGGAGTGTAAAGCAACATAGTCGAATAGGTAAATGTTGTCGTGTTTGGAAGTAGTTATCGAGTAGCCTATAGGAGGGTGATATAGGTTAAGTAAAGGACTTCTTGCCGTGGATGAGTAGAATATATATGGTCGTAGGGAATAGTATGATATTATATCCTCGTAGGCGTATTAATCCCGCCGTAGCTATAGTACGGCAGTATCCCGGCTATATACATGTACTGCGTAATGTAGACATCCTACAACCGGGTTTTAGAAATATAATCTGTCATCGTTCTATTAATTCTAGGTCGCAACAATATACGCTGGTTCGAATAGGTGCCGTTAGCGAGGCTCCACCGCACTAGCATGGTCGTAACAATCCCTGGCAAAAGCCCTCGATCTAACACTACTCTACTCTTAGTGTACTCCGTTTACTCGTAGGCACCCCCAACTTCCTCACTATTACAAATTACATAGTCCTACCGGCCTAGCTAAACCCGTCCTTCCTATACTTCCTGGTCGCCTAGTAGCGTCAATTTCTGATTTGCCTTATCGGAGCCATTAACTAGTCGAATATCTCTAAGCCCTATACGCCAGCTGTCTTTGCCAACGCATTCTGCAACACCTACCAAGCCAAGACTTGATTTGGAATCATTTACACAGGACGCCCTCAATCCATCATAGCGCCGAGAACCACTGGCCAACCGTCTATTAACTGCCGCAAGTCAGTTGCCTCTAATAACTACTAATACCGAATCTAATGTTCCACACTTATGGAATCATTGGTCTCGACTCCGTATGCCTTAGACTACGAGTACGGTAGGGCTTGCGGGTCCAAGGTGACAGGGGCAAATTCCAATTAGAGGTTGTTGACAATGCTGTACTCATCGTTTGATTACGAGTAGTTTTTACCCTATCACGTTAGACCGGGTACGAGTACTCGTATATACTCTGATCGGCTGCGCACGGTTAGTGTATCCGCTCTTGGAAAAGTCACATCAAACGCGCCCCGTATAATAAGCTCAGCTACCAGCCCAAGTACCCCCTGTCCTAGTGCACTTTGAAGTATATCGTAGTTTTCTGAGGAATCAGGATGGTTCGTTTCCGCAAGTGTGGAGTGATAGGCACGGGAAAGCGGCAGCTGGCACGCCCAGCAAGGGCTACAATCTGCCATTTTCTTCAAAGGAGCCGGGAGGACTGTTGCCGCTCTGCAACTAACATGCTCATTGGGCCACGAGCGCAATGAGTCGATTACGCGTAGAGCCAACACACTCGAGCTAGGTTACCCGGCATGCATACGAAGTGAAAGCTCAGAGTCTTTCTGTTCTGGTAAACGCTCGCTACATTCTACCCCATGATCTATTGTGCTATCTCACGATCCAACACTTTATGTACATACGGCGGCCTGTTCTTCAGAAAACCCTTCTTGGTCATGACGCCTTAGTATAGTATCGATGTGCCGAGCCAGGTTTTAGTACCCTCCTACTCAAATGCTTCACCGAGACGAATAGTACTGTGCACTTTGAACGGGTGAAGAGGCTCAAAGCCTGGTGGAGTGGCACCAGAGTGAGACGTCCATTGGAATACCAACCGCAAGGAAAAGGAAGTAATACAAAAAGCTGAAACTATTCAACATAGTATACCTTAGCGTCTCCATTAACCATGTGTACAGACCTCCTTCGTAAGCCTCGAAGGTCATCCTAACATTGAATACGACTTCCATGCTATTGCATATATCATATATAATCTTTATGGAAGGACGAACATCGCACTGCTTCTAATATTCACTCCAGGGTTGAATGGCCTTCTACATTCTATGGCGGTAGATTGCAATTGAGCCTACCGGCGGACTCCAGAGCCCTCCATAACAACTCGTCCCTACCGTCGGGAGGGCCGAAGAGTAACGCCATGTATCTTAGCGAAGTGATTCCGAAAATAATCAAGATTTTGCAGCTTAATGTCCGCCTCTCTGCACTTCGGGTGCATACAGCTGATAAAACCATCACGTTCCATCTGTGCTATTGTAACAATATGTTTGCGGTCAAAATGATCATTCATTGCGGCCGGTCGACAATAGACAAATATCCTCCCCTCTATTGATATTGCCTTATCACCGATACAACGGGGATACTTTGCCTTCTCTATAAGAAGCGGAAAATGGTCTGGCTCCTCTACTTCTTCCTATAACGTATAGGATGCACCTCCCTCTACCTTATTGATACTGCATCTCCGTTTGGCTATTTCTCGCTTCCTAGTAAGAGAAACTATAAGTTCTATGACCTTAATACGTAACCGTAAGAAGGTATCGAAGTCTATATTATTTATTCACTAGTATAACAATTCTGCTAGCTACGAGCGCTCTGGTATATAAAGGTTAATCGCTAGTATTAAGTGCGTGTTGTCGAGATCTCTATAATTATCCCTGGTAAGCTATTGCTCAATCTCCTACGTAGGGCGATGGTAGAAGTAGTACTACCGATAGTATTGTCGAAGGCTCTTTTTACGGTACGCCCTCTTTGTTTAGATTGTCTTTGTAAGTTCTCGTACCTTCTCTTTGTGTTTAGTGCCCTAAATGCGATAATGCCTGTTCTTTAACTTATCCCTCTCAGGATCGGGTCCTAGACTTTGCTAGACCTTATTAGGTACTATATCTTACCTTGCTTCCAGGTTATGTGTTAAGCTTATGTGCGTAAATAGATCGATTAGATAATTATCTATTGGCTTGCTAGTAATAACTTTTCTTCGTGGGGCTCTAACTCTAACATTAAGTACAAGTTGTAGCTCTGGAACTCCGTTAACCCTCGCGTGGTGGACCTGAAGCAACTTAGTCCGCACAGCGCACCCGACACGTATCTACCGACTTGGTTTATTATCTAACCTAGGGAAGTTGTAGCTAAGTACCTCTCCGCTCCGCACGATATTCCGTACGGAGGCTCCGACTTTACCTGCACTATGGAGTTTGTTGCCATGGCCTTAGTATACGCCCGCTTAGCTAACCTCTGTCTAGTTTTGGCTTTTTGACTGTATGTCTCTATGTCAAATCTGTTCAATGCTGCGAAAACATATTTCGGCGCAACGCCTACAACCTGGCCGCCTTTCTGACCGAAACCGAACGAGTCGAGAAGGAACGCCTTAATCTCTCCAACTCTAAAGCCCTCTGTTGGAAACACAAGGTGATGATAATTCCGAAGCTCCTCGTCGACTGAGTCAAGTGCTTCGTTGCCAGGAATAATGCTATCATTCATGGCTTGGATGCAGCCGTTTAACATCCACGCTGCAGCCGGGGCTTTTGGGTGTCCTGTCAAAGACTTTTGGCAGATTGCCGGGATAGGTAACCCTTGCACTCTCTTGAGATGCTCCATCTGCTGATGAATTATATGGGATTCATTCCTATCATTCGCTTTTGTTGAAGTTCCATGCATCGACACCACATCAATATCATCAACGTCGAGACCCCAAACCGCTAGACCAGCTCTCAATGGCGAAATCTCTGGTTCTAAAGCGCGCAGATTATTTCCATAGAGACTTGATGCAAGTCTTATAACATCTACGGAATTGATGTCCTGCTGTGAAGAGTGCGTAGTTGGCTGGATCCAACCTAGGTTCTGTTTCCCCGGGGACGATGCACTTGTTGGCAACGGGGTGTATGCAGAAGAGGCAGACGAGGAATTATGAAAGACCTCTGCCAGTGCACTATTGTCCGGTCGTAGGAATGCATCCAATGCCGCACGCCGATACTCAGGCTTCAGCAGCGACGAGCGTGAAGCTGCCGGGCTTTCTCTAGCGAAGGAGAGGACGCCTTGTCCAGGAGCCGGGATGGAGCGACTGATTCCATCGGCTGCCATTGTTGACGACGCTATGATTGCGTAGATTGGTAATCCCATATCCAAGGCGAGCTCTGCAGTGCAAACAATCTGGATCCCACACCCATGAGACTCGACGAATCCAGCGCGAGATTCTGATGTGGGACGAGACATTTCCTCTGGTGATCGTCCCTTCATCAACTGCTCTTTAGCATCTATCGTTGCCTTCATTGTCGAAAAGGCGAAGGCCTCTTCCTCTGCAATATCATCAACACCCCCGACAAGGCACATCTTAGTCTTCCCCGACAGAAGAGACTCACAAGCAGCATCTAGAGATTCAAGACTCGTAGCACATGCGCCAGTGAGGGTTTTGATAGGTCCAGCTCCTCCCATAAGTAGCATATTGATCCAGGCTGATGGCGTGTTGAGGTTTGTCTCCTGGAGGATATCACCTTGAACTTCTCTGTCAAGATACCGATCCATATACATTTGTCGAGTTTTGGTCAGCCCTCCGAGTGATGAGCCAATGAATAGACCAAGCTCCGCGACGTGTATGTGCTTGTAAACTTCGTAAGAGTCCGTGATGCCTGCACTATACAACGCTTCGGCCGTGCAGCAAAGTGCATACAGAGTGATCGGATCTACTTGTGAGATTATGTCCTCTGGCACGCCGTACCTCACTGCATCAAATCCGGTCGGAATTTGGCCAGCAACCACAGCACCAAATCCTCCCTTTTTGGGCACCATTATTGTTGCTCCCCGCTTGAGTTGGACTTTTACCAGGTCGGCGTCTCCCTCGCTCCATGTTCGGATGCTCTCACCATGCCGCAGTTTTAGTGATTCAGCAATAGCCATTGACACTTCAAATGGCGGCAGATCCTCTTCAACCACAAACTCTTGGAGGCATTCCTTGTTCTCGGCGTCGAATCCGCCGTATACCCCTGGCTCAATCATTCGAATTCCTGCACGGGCTTTGATTGTTTCGCCATATCGCTCACCGACCTCATAATCGCGAACCTGGGCGCCAGTACTTGCATCCACCCAGCCTGCGTAATGATTACCATCCTTATCTAGGCCATCAAAATGAGTTATCAACCCTGTCAGCCACGCAAGCTCGATGAATCCCTCGGCCGACAGGCCGTTGCCGCTCTCAATCTCCCACCGCGTTCTGGCCCCTCCCCAAGGCCCAAGCTCGGAGAAGCCAACAACCACAATAACCTTGCTCAGTTCGACTATGTCCTGAAGTTGAGGGAGTGTGCGGAGATCAATATCCGTCGGAAGCTGTGGAAACTTCAGATCCAAATGCGAACGCCGAAGCATACATCCTGGCTCACTGGTGTTGCTTGGTGAGCACCCGAGCATCGTTGCCTGGAGCCGGTCTTCCTCGGAAATGATTCTTAGAGTCGCTGATGTTTCCAGGATTTCTGCCCTCGCCCGTGAGACCTTACCCTTTAGGTCGGTAAGTAGCTGCAGACCGCCGTTCAGATCAACCCAGAGGGGCTCGTTGGTAACGACACGTTCGATACGGTCTGACAATAATGCCAAGAGATTTACAGCCATCTCTGCCGTTGAAAATGTCAGCACGCCGTGATGTTCCATGGCCTCGGCTATCATGTCGTTGGAATCCATCAGACCAGTGCCCCTTGTCCAGCCGATTTCCGCGCCACAAATCAAGATGTAATCCGACCAGCTTTCTGAAGCAAAACGCTCAAACAGCGACTCCAACCCAAGTTTTGACTCTGCGTAGAACCCGTCCCCTCCAAAGGTACCGTGATTTGATGACAAGGGCAGAATCACAGTAGTAGGACGAGTGTCGATCCCGCGGCTTCTCTTTTGCTTAAAGATCTCTCCGAGAAGCCGCATGACGTTCAACATCATCAAGCGATGTGCTAGTTCAGCTTGCGATCCAAGAGCAGAAATGTCTGTGCCATCATCCCGTACGGCCGCAAAGGGGAAGACGATATCAACAGTTCGCCCGAGACCCTCTTGTGAAAAAATGTAGTTGATCAAAGACACGCAATCCTGCGTAGATGCTTGGTTGAAAGGCACCAATATCAACTCAGAACCGTTGGATCCACACTCTTCGTAAAGGCGCTGAAATAGTTTGGCTGAAGTGGAGGGTGCTCGGCTCGTTGTCACAATGACTATGGCGCCGCCCATGAGGAGGCCCCTAACCAGCTCCAGTGCAATGGACCCTGGGCCGGCTCCGGTAACAAGCACATTTTTCCTACTGAATGTCAAACCGGAAGTTGTTGCGTCTTTGATGGCTGCATAATACTCCCTTGTTGAGTTTTCATCATGCATCCATTCGGTCTCATTCTTCCGTCTGATGTAGACTGCCGGAGTTCCTGGCTTACAAATCCCAATATGCCGCTTTTCTGATATAAGGTCCACGTACGACGTTTGCTTCCCGCCCGACTGGCGGTCACAATGCTTGATCTCAATATTGCCATCACCTGAGACTGCCGTCTGTGGGGCCTTGGGAGCGTCGTGGAAGGCATAAAGAGGCTGGCTCCCTTCCCTGCTGGCCATTTCCTGCAAGAGGGCCGAGCCAATTGCTGCAAAGCCACGGCCACTGCCTTCTGAATTCTTGATGGATGATTTGCTTATTAGAGAGTTGACCATGTGAAAAAGGAACGCATCGCCGCGGTTCGCAAGCCGTTGTCCGATTTGCTGAAGACTTCCTTTTTGACAGATGGTCCTGCCTGCCTCAGCATCATGATAGAGTTTTAGAACTTCTAATCGAACACTGTTCCAAGACGAACGGAAACGTCGACACTTGTTGATGTGAAACTTCGGCCTGATGCCCTCCGCAAACCCCTCGTCAAACTCTGCATTCCAGTGATTGAGCTGGTTCTGCAATTCAAGGTTTAACGCTTTGGCGTATTCAATTTGTGTATGTGGAGCACTTCCGGAGTCGAGATAGCATTCCAAAGCGTCATGAAGTCGCACAGCCAACCGTCTTGGCTCATGCTGTAGTTCTTGGAGCTGTGTGGAGTCGGTGGCATTCAAAGGTGGAGAATTTGCGTCACCCTGTGTCCGAAACTCATTAAGCTGAATGCCTTCTTGAGACTCGTAGTCTGAAACAATTGCGTCAAAATATTCTTTGGTTGCGTCACTTGAACCGAGTCGAGAGAGAGGTTCGGACGTAAGCGCCATAAGCAGAACGGCATCTTGGCGAGATTCCATAAGACCCCATTTGCTATTTAAGTATCCCCTCACGGTATTCAGATTCCAACCTGACGGCATTTTGGTTGATATAAGCCTGTCAATTAAGGAGGCAGTACGCAGGCCAAGTTTGCCCGAGTATGAGGGCCCGAGGCGATCAGCCACCTCGAGGAGGCTCGCGTCTTCGAGCCCATCAGGCACATCGTTGAACTCCGTCCCAATGTCTGAAAGGATTTCATTCTGCAATGTTGATCTTCCTAGAAATATATGAGGTTGAATGGCCTCCTCACGAGTTTATCAACGCACTTACCTTTGGACAGCTTGTTGATGGACTTGTCAAAAGAAGTTCCCGATAACCTATTCTTGAGCTTGAGCTCAAGCAGGCATTTGAGTACTAGTCGAACGGGTAACGGTGTATCTGGGACTTCAAGTATCGTAGGGCGGGTTTTAGACCGTCTTGCTGAGGTAGTTATGGGTACACTATCCGTGGACAGGACTTCTCGAGTGTTGAGCATTATGTGTTCCTCATTGTGGGCGGAACGTGTAGCAGCTTCGTGTTCTATCGAAGAACCGACGTAATTGATGCTTTCTATGACTTCGTCAAACGTAGAAATCTCGCATTCGGACGTCATGGCTTGTGCGAGTTCTTTCGAACCGTATCTTGACTCAAGCGTTTGCCTGATTAGCCCTCCCAGAACCTTGGATGGGCCAAACTCCACGAAACGTGTCACCCCGTGCGACAGCAGAGTATCTTGAGTATCGATCCTGGAATACTATTAGGCCCTCGCATGAACGTCCTCTAACGACTCGATGCATACCATTTCACCGGGAATGCGAACTGATAGCTTCAATCACAATGTTAGCCTTCTGTCTCCTCAACCGCTTTTGCGGAAATTCATACGCTAGAAGCTCCAAGAGGATTGCATGAGCGGTTTCACGACGTCCGTCTTCCTCTAGCGTATCAGAGCTCGTAGTTAATTGTGATAACATTGTACTCGGGGATGTGCCTAACAGTTAGCGACGTAGCGATTGTCAAGATCCGGTAGAAAGAGACAATACGGTGAAATAACAACAATGACTCTTGTAAACTTTGTCAAACTACTCGAACAAGACCCGGAGCCAGAAATTATCTCCATGATTCTAAGCCGGGCACCGAAGCGCTAGTTGCCTTGTAAAACAGGCCCCGGGGGACGAGGGGAGGGGAGTGGGGCACAACGGGATCTACGCGATTAGGTATAGTGGGGTGGGCCGTTCGGGCTGTCCGAATCTAGCAAAACCCGAAACGCGATGTGTCTCTTCCCAGTGTTATGGGGGGGAAGATTAGTCAATTGTGCTGTTCTGCGCATGCGTGGAGAAACACTATACCCTCCTGACCATGTAATCCATGACCTCAGCAGCGTTTTGGGCCTCCCATGTACTGCATTGAATGCAAACCCTGAATCCTATCGTTGATTTTAAGAGCCCTACATCCTGAACTCAAGGCGTAGTGCGTACGAATCAACTTGCTAGTCAAAGCATATATTTACAGCTGAACCGATAACTATTTGTGGAAATCTTCGCCTCTGCTCCAGGGAGATTTCCTACGCTACGACCTTGCGGAAATCGACTATTCTGGTGCAAAAATAGCGCTTGGAGTTCTCTGGGAGACTAGAGACATCGAAAGTGTTCTATTCATGTGGGAGCCAAGGACAGAATACATGGAGATTGCCACTTCAATTGGCCAGTGGCATATCGAGGTACCGCCCGGCAGTGTCATTACCCTAGGTCCTCTCGTCAGAACATTTGCAACATCATCTCACGATGTATGGAGCTGCAAAAATTTACCGTTGTCAAAGTCCTGCACAGTGGCCATTGCATTCCTCCATTTTCTTCTGACGAAAACTGTTTGTAAAGAGGCGCTTCAAATTATCATATCAAACTTTGAGAAGGATTTCCTTCCTGCTGGCGACATTCATGCCTTAGCAGCAAAATTGCCTAAAGAAGAAAGGAGATTCTTGATCCGCACGTACTTCTCATGTCTTCTCGTTGCAGAGAGGCAAGTCAAAAACGTTGGTTCTGGGTTGTTCAGCAAAGAGAGATCTGGTAACATGAAGTTGGTGGCAATATTTGGCGGCCAAGGCCCATGGAATCCGGACTGCCTGAATGAACTTCGAGACCTCTACATCACATATGGTCCTCTTCTTCGATCATTTATCGAACAGACTTCGGGACTGCTAGAAGAGTTGATAAAACACCCGTACGCTGCCAGGTTTCATGCACAGCATGGCTTGGATCTCGTCAACTGGCTGCTGAACCCGGAGGAGGCCCCATCGCAGGACTATCTCTCGCTAGCCCCAGTCAGCTGTCCGCTCATAGTCCTGTACGGCATGTCAAATTATCTTATTTTCATGAAGTCTTGTTCTCTCAATCCATCTGAGATGCGAGGTTTGTTCCACGAAGTCACGGGTCACTCCTTGGGCATCATTCCAGCTGTCGTCATGTCCAGGTCACATTCGCCGGAGAGCTTTCATGACTGTGCCTTGTACGCAATTGAGTTGGCATTCTGGATTGGCTTGAGCGCACATAATGAGAGCTCGTACTTACCACTATCTTTCAGCATGATACAAGATTCGATTGAGCACAAGGAGGGTCGACCGACGCCAATGTTACAAGTTCGAGGTCTAGATCCAGGAGCAATGGAGGCCGTCGTAAACGAAGTTAACCGTCATCTCAATGAAATCGAATTTGCTCGAGTTGCCATAGTAAACGCCAAATTGGCTGTTACCCTTTCAGGTCCTCCATCGACTTTAAGAGCCATTAATTTACGCATTCGGAGTATGAAGGCCGACCCTGAAGCGGATCAGACACGCATCCCCTTCCATCAACGAAAGCCATTTATTCATCATCAGTTTCTCCCATCCTCAGCTGCATTTCATCATGGACGTCTGCAGGCTACATTGTCAATTGTTGCCCAGAGGATGGGTGAGCGTGGGTTCCCGGGAGACGACCATGGCCCGCATATCCGACACACATCCTCAGGCAATGTGCTCCGTATTTCGAACTGCGTTCAATTGACAAAAGACGTCATTTCCATGATTAATGTGGAATCAATGAATTGGCCGAAGACTTTAGCCTCTTGCAAGCGATCCTGTGTGATTGACTTCGGCCCTGGTCTCTGCGGAGTCCTTGCTCATGAGAATCTCCAAGGAACAGGAACCCGAGTCATTCTGGCTTCAGAGTGGAGCACTAGCCGCAGATCACTAGGCAATAAGCTGAGCATATATTCGGGTATGCTCCCCCCCGGACCAGACTGGTCTCGAGACTACCAGCCCAGCCTACGGCAAGTAGGTGGCCTTATCAGGCTCTGCACCCGAATGAGTAACTTGCTGGGGTGTCCTCCGGTAATGGTAGCGGGAATGACTCCAACAACAGTATCATGGGAGTTTGTCGCCACCATCATGAACTCGGGTTATCATGTCGAGCTTGCCGGCGGTGGCTATTATGAATCCACAAGGCTTGAGAACGCCCTGAAGCAACTGGCACGCAACATTCCCAATGGCAAAGGCATTTGCTGTAATCTCATATACGCTAACCCCAAGGCCATGGGTTGGCAAGTGCCACTTATCCGAAGGATGATTAGTGAAGGATATCCAATTTTTGGACTCACCATAGGAGCGGGTGTTCCTTCACCCACTGTTGCCGACGAATACGTTAAATCTCTAGGCTTAAAATATCTGTGCTTTAAGCCCGGTTCAACCTCTGCGCTAGTGGATGTTATTCACATTGCGCAAAGGCATCCTAAATTTCCTTTCATATTGCAATGGACCGGTGGCAGGAGTGGCGGTCATCACTCTTTTGAGGATTTTCATACCCCCCTACTCGAGACATATTGTCTCATTCGCGAATGCTCCAACGTTGTTCTAGTGGTTGGTGGTGGGCTTGGTAACGGCTACGAATCGTGGAAATATTTGAGCGGCGAGTGGTCTCGTGCCTTCGGATATCCAGATATGCCGGTGGATGGCATTCTGATGGGCAGCAGGATGATGGTAGCTAAAGAAGCGCAAACCTCAGCTAAGGTCAAGGAGCTCATTACAAGTGCTGCGGGCGCTACAGATGATGAGTGGCACCATTCCTACGACCGTTCCATAGGAGGCGTGGTGACTATCACTTCAGAGATGGGCGAGCCTATCCATGTCCTGGCAACTCGTGGAGCTCTTTTGTGGAAAGACCTGGATACCACTATCTTCAAAATCCAAGATCCTGCAAAGAGACTGGACGTTCTAAAGGGCAGAAAAGATGAAATTATTTCGAGACTCGACAGAAATTTTCAAAAGCCATGGTTCTGCCGAGACTCTGGTGGATGCCCATGTGAGTTGGAAGACATGACCTACCTTGGGACTCTAAGTCGCATTGCAGTTCTCATGTACCTGCCGCAACAAAGACGTTGGATTCATCCTTCATATGAAGACATATTTTCCGAGTTCGCACTTCGAACCTTTGAACGATTGTCAGGAGGTTCAGAAAGCCCAACACAAATTGGGCTAGACAGTGATCCTACTGCAGTACTTCAATCTGTCATGCAGATGTTAGCGGGTTCAGCGGAGGAGTATCTGCATCATGATGACATCTCTTTCTTCGTTGATATCTGCAGGAGGAGCTCACCAAGACGAAAACCTGTGAACTTTATCCTTAGAATCGACGATCAGTTTGAAACCTGGTTTAAGAAAGATTCTCTCTGGCAGTCCGAAAACCTCGAAGCAGTTGTGGACCAGGATCCTGAACGAGTTCTGGTCATTCAGGGCCCTGTGGCAGTAAAGTTCTCGACACAGATTGATGAGCCTGTGAAAGTCATCCTTGACTCCGTTGTGCAACAGCAGATTGAAAAGCTGCAGGAGAACCACTGGTCCATAGAAGGGGGGCAATCTTTGCAAGCTCCAGCTCCGAGAATGTCAGCATTCCCCCGCCCAGAGGTCACGAATACAACAATTGAAATATCAGATCTGATGATCCGATACTCGCTAGCTAATAAAGGCAGGCTTCCACTATTGGAGGAGCTTCTCAGCAGCATTTGCAAATTTTCTAGGTCATGGGCACTTGCCTCCCTTGAGGAGAAGGCTGTCGACCAAGGCGGCTACTCGCGTCCTAATCCTATATTAAGGGCTTTCTCGCCGTTTCACGGCCAACGGATTGATATCAACTTGACCGCCTCTGGCGATGTGAAGGACATAGTAATCGCTGGGGTAGAGAGACAAACCGGCCGACAGGAGACTTATATGACATTGTCGAAAAACAGCCTGGGCCAAATTAAAGCACTTCTAAGGGTTATAGACCCAGTCAAAAAGTCTTCCACATTGCTGCCGTTCTTTTTCAAGTACGTACCAGGCTCTCCTGGGCGAGCACTTATTGAAATCATGGACATGCGCGAGTCTAGGATCAAAGAGTTCTACTCCAAACTGTGGATTGGACAGTGGCCTCTGCATTTACAACATGGTGATGTACAAGGGCATTTTTATGGGCCAGAAATTGCGTTGCATCCCAAGCTCATTTGGGACTTCATGACTCTGAGCCGGCTTTATACCGTTTCCAGCAACTTGGTCCCTTTGGACGTGTCGATTGCTGTTGCATGGGAGGCAATTATATCACCTTTACTGACCACTGATCTCAAAGGAGACTTGACTAAGCTGCTCCATAAGTCTATTAGCCTCCAATATCTCCCTAAGGCTTCTATGCTAAAGAAAGGTCAGCTCGTCCGGGCATTCTCATCACTCGGAGCGGTCAGAACTCAAGACAGCAGTACGACCGTTGAAGTCAACGCAACAATACAGCGAAACGGTCATTCAGTAATTGATATAAAAAGTGCCTTTGTCCTTCAAAACTCTCCATACGATGAGGGAAAGTCGTTTTGCAATATTCAAGAACCAGAGATGATGCTAAGGATTTCGACAAAAAAGGATTTGGCAGTTCTTCTCACCAGGAATTGGATTCTTCTAGATGTTTGCGAGCTCTTGTGCAAGACACTAGTCTTCCGCTTGACAACACACATTACTTATAACAAGAAACAGTTACAAGACAGCCTGCGTGTGAATGGGAGTGTCTTTCTCCAAGGTCCCGCTGGTGAACTTCGCCACATAGGGCGCGTCATGCTTGAAGCAAATCAGCACTCGTCCGGAAACCCAGTCATAGACTTTTTGAACCGTCATGGAAGCAAAGCAGCTTCTCAACATTTACTGGAAAGGCCAGGCTGGCCGCACGAAACGTCACTCGAAGTGACAATTCCTCGACAAAGCACCCACTATTCAACCATATCGGGAGACAATAATCCCATTCATACCAACCCGGTCTTTGCCTCATATTGCCTGCTTCCTGGCCCAATCACACATGGCATGCTAACGAGTGCTGTCGTCAGGGGCGCGTTGGAGGACGCGCTTGTTGGCCAACAGCTGCATCGCTTCCGTAGCTGGAAAGCTCAATTTCTTGAAAAGGTGCTTCCTGGAGATCGCCTTCGTGTAGAGTGGAGGCATGTGGGCATGAAGTCCGGATCATCGGTTATTGAAGTCAATGCATTCCGCAAATCTACAGGACTCAAAGTCCTCACTGGAGAAGCAAATATTGAGCAAGAGGAGACTGCATATTTATTTACCGGTCAAGGAAGTCAGAAAGTCGGGATGGGCATGGATCTTTACGAGACAAGTCCCGTGGCTCGGAAGTGCTGGGATAGAGCCGAGGGCTTCTTTCGAGAGAATTATGGTGAGAGATTGCTTCCGATCCGTTGCTTTGTTGACGTTATTTTATTGCCTTTTATATGCTGACAGTGCACTAGGTTTCTCGATCCTTGAAATTGTTCGGAATAATCCCGCGGAACTCACCGTTCATTTTGGTGGCTCCCGTGGTGCCACGATCCGCAATCGCTATTTGCAAATGCAGATACCTGGATCCGTCACTCACGAAAGCGGTCGCTTGAAACCGGCAATACCTGGTCTGTGTTTATCTTCCAGATCCCATACCTTCAAGCATACGGATGGTCTATTATTTTCAACACAATTTGCCCAATCGGCAATCATGATCATGGAGATTGCGGCTTTCGAGCACTTCAAGAGTCAAGGTCTGGTACAACCCAAAAGCATGTACGCTGGTCATTCCTTGGGTGAGTATGGTGCGCTTGCATGCCTCGGGGAAGTGGTTTCTCTTGAGTCTTTGCTTGCGCTCCTGTTTTATAGAGGATCAACAATTCAAGGAAGCATTCCAAGCGACGAGGGCGGAAGTACCGCCTTTGCAATGGTTGCGGTCAATCCGAGCCGCATGATCCCAGGTATTGATACCCATTTTTGTCGGTGCTGGTGGGCATATCGTACTGACGGATCTTAGAATGGACAGAGGAGCAACTGACTAGGCTTGTTCGTATCATATCTGAAACTAGTGGACTACTCCTTGAAGTTGTAAACTTCAATGTGAAAGGCAGACAATATGTGCTCGCAGGCCAGGTGAGAACGTGTCCGCTGAGATTATGGCACAGCTAGGGTGGTGACCTTCATATCTGTATAACACAAACTAACAGTGGGAACAGAAGCGTGCATTATGGGCTTTGGGGGAGATTCTGAGCTCCTTTACCGACAAATCTGAGGGTCCCTTATGTAAACTGGATGACATTGAAAAGCATATCACCAAAGCGTTGGCACCGTCTGTAGACCCCGTGCTCGAAATGAGGGCAGGATTTACGCCATTAAGAGGGATCGATATTCCTTTTCACGCCTCAGTTTTACGACGAAACATTAGGCTTTGCCATCAATTCATGAAGGAACTCATCATCAAAGATAGCATCGATCCCAACAAGCTCATAGGGAAGTGGATACCGAATCTTGTCGGCCGACCGTTTTCGCTGGAGCCTGACTTTTTGGTTGATTTGTATAGGGTAACCGGGAGTGAAAATATTGCGGTATTACTGAATAAGGTATAGGCATTTCAACTCGTCTAGCATTGGTCACTAAGATGAAGTATAGAAATACACGGTCGATGTTAGTTCAGAGGCATAGCCTGCGAAATACTAAGGCGGATACTCCCTAGTTGTATTACAGGCAAATGCAGTTTTTGTTTCGAGTCACCGCTTCTATACTCTTCTTTTCCCCGTAGATGATCGTGCATTCTTCCCAATCTTCTTAAAAGCATGAACTCGGAACTTCTGTTAGTATCACATATGGTAAAGATAAGGAATTGGAGAGCGGTCAGAAAATGGACCGATATTTTCCTATCGTTCTGCTAGCCAACATGTCGCTGATTTCCATATTGGGAGATTCCCGACATGTCCGACATGTCCGACACCTTGCGTAAATGACCTTGCCCGAGGTACAAGCGAAGCGCATGACAATGGTTGCAGGGGCCGAGGTTTTTGCATGCCTTATAGCTTTATTCTCAGTCAATCCATATATCTGTCTCCGATTATGCATCAATTGTCTTTTTTAGAGGAACGCAAGCAACAACGGAAACAGCCAGGCGTCAGCTTTTCGTTGACGGGGGCGTTCAACTTACAGGACTCCTCGATACCCCAACTCGACAGATAACTGAGATGGCTCGTCTATTTACAGTTCTCCTAACTGCGTGCACGCTGGTTTGGACATTGGTGACAGGCGCCCAGGCCCGCACGATTAGAGAGACGCTCTCAGTCACGTACGCCAATGGGGCTCCAGATGGAATTGAGCGGAACATGATCTATATCAACAATCAATTTCCGGGGCCGGCGCTAATATTCGACGAAGGAGATGATGTTGTGGTAAGCCGTGCAGAACATCAGTCAGCTCTCTGAGATAATATGTTGGACCGCGGCTTAGCGGTTGGTAGATTACGGTCCATAACAACATGCCCTTCAACACGACTATACATTGGCATGGCCTTCTGTAAGTTTTAAAGACATTCAAAGGCTGACCTCTGCTGATTGAACATGTCGCAGCATGAGAGGCACTCCGTGGTCGGATGGTGTTCCTGGTTTAACTCAGAAACCCATTGAACCAGGGGAGAGCTTTATTTATCGATTCAAGGCCGAGCCCGCAGGAACGTATTGGTGCGAGCAACTTGTTCCTTTCCTACAATAGGCTTGGCTAACTATTGCGAAGGTATCACTCTCATAGTCGTGCGACTCTCATGGATGGGCTATATGGTGCCCTCTGGATAAGGTGCAAACTTTGACCCCCCTTCCCAAACTATTGATCCGGGCTAATATCCATGATGTACAGGCCCAAATGCCATGCTCAGTCAGTCTTCAAGCAAATCACGACGAACAGTGAGGACCTCCAAGCCATCAAGAAAGCCATCAATAATCCTCATCTACTTGTGGTATCGGATTGGAGCAACCTGACATCCTGGGAGTATTTCCAAGGAATGGTCGACTCCGAGCTCGATATTTTGTAGGTGCCCTGTCTCAGTGCCGGTTGGGGGCGGACATGTGTGATCTGACATGTTGAAGTTGCGTCGACAGCATTTTGCTCAACGGGAAAGGAGAGAGTTACTGCCCAGGCCAGCAGTTTCTTGAATCCGCGTTGCCTTCATACATGAATTATTCATTTGGGGGAGCGCACGTCAGTGACAAAGGGTTAGCCTCTCTAGTACGCTTCCGAGCCTTTTAAAACAAGGCTGCTAACGGCCGTGTTCAGATGCTTCCCATTTGTCTACGCGACCGAAGGGCCTTTTCTTCCCGGCAACCAGTCGGCAATACCGAATCATATGTGGAAAAACTGTGTTATGGGCCACAATGTCAACGAAACCATTGTTGTCGAACCGGAGGACAAGTGGGTGAGCTTGAATATCGTCATGGCTTCGACAATGAAAGCCATCGTGTTCTCAATAGACTCGCACAGTATGTGGCTTTACGAGATTGATGGCCAATCCGTCAAACCAGCAAAGTTCGAATGGATCACGCTTTTGCCGGCAAAGAGATACAACGTCCTCATCAAATTAGATCAAACGCCGGGGAATTATACCATTCGAGTCCCAGATCAAGGTTTCTCACAAATTATATCTGGCTTTGGCGTGTTCAGCTACAAAGGAGGAAGTCATGTCGGCAATGCCACGCCGTACATTGACTATGGGGGCCAGCCATTGAATAACAACACGGCTGGGTTCGACTACACTAGTATGTTGGCCCCATATCCGGCCTTGAAACCTGCTAGAAAGTCCGATGTCGCCCATGTGCTCGATCTTTATCGATGGGACAAGGCGTATACCTGGAGCTTGAGCGGGTCTGCTGTGATGCCTGTTGACGCCTGGGCTTATGAGCCTCTACTCTATAACCCAAACTCGGAGGCTGCCAATGATACGTCCTTGGTCATCAAAACCAATTATGGACAATGGGTGGACTTGATCATGCAAGTGGGATCGAAGAAAGGTGAAGAACAGGAAATCAGCCATGTTATCCACAAGCACTCGTCCAAGACTTGGCAAGTCGGCGCTGGCCGAGGCATATGGAATTTTACATCAGTTGAGGAAGCGGAAAAGCTGCATCCGGAACTTTTTAATTTTGACGACCCTCCATATATGGATGTCTTCATAACCTCCTTTGCTGGACCTTCCTGGCTTATACTTCGCTATCAAGCCACAAATCCCGGACCATGGCTGCTGCACTGTCACTCGGAGATACATCTAGCTGGAGGGATGGCTGTAGCAATCCTGGATGGAGTTGATAGGTGGCCAAAGATTCCTCCCGGATATGCACCCGATGAGAAAGGCCAGATTCTCTAAAGTAAGCTCGACCAGAATATCTCGGGGATTAAAGATTGCAGAATAAGAGCTGCAACCATTGTCCATGCGAAAATGTAAGATTAGAACTTGCAGAGCTTTCTATACGAAATTAAAGCGCATCAATATATTACACGCACGCGCATATACAAGTCTTCAAAGCTTTGCCACTACGAACGGCGAGTCGATTGTGTTCGTATTGACTTCGGCGTAGGTATTGACGAAGAGGTATTTTGGATGGCTTCTCCCGTCCTAACGGAATATTAAACGTCCCTACTAGTGGAAACAGGATGGACGGCCTTTCGCCAAATATTCTCCACGAATCGTCTAATTTCGTTAGTTTTCTTCTCGCTGCACGCCGAAACGAAAAGCCATGGTCATTTTTTCATTTTAATGCCACAACATGCTCTTAAGGAAGCATTACAACTTGACTGGAGTCATTTGGACGAAACAGAAGTCATATCGACGAACATGGGGAGCCTGTTCAAGCGTCTAGGTTCTGTATTTGGCATGTTAGGCCATAACTCAACAACACCGAGTCTGCCCACTTTAAGTGGGCAAACAAGGTTTGGCCCGAGCAAATGATGATTGTTCGGATCATTCACTATTTGGGAAATTCGCGACTGGCTAACCACTTTAGATCACCCCGCGGCGGCTAGCCAGAGATGTCGCGCCGCCCATCGGGATTTTTAGCGACTGGGAAGAGATGTCGCATTATCTCCGGGAGCGGGTCAACCCTACATGGCCATCGATATGCCAGCGCCTAATCCCAAATGGGGGCAGAGCCGATTAAGGGCAATGAACGAAGAATCAAGGCATGCGCGTATTGGTCCTTTTGGGCTGAGCGCGATTTTCGTGAGCAGTCGTAAGTATGCATTCCCGTATCATTAGAGGCATGACGCATCCCAAACAGCCGGGGCTACAAGACTGTTTGACTATTACGTTGAAGGTCCTTCACATTCGCCTTGGACGTAAGCATCTCTGGCATCTCTGACATCTTTTTATTCCTGCCGAGCGCGGCCTCAAAACATAACCATCAGCATGGATTCGCCAATCAATCTTTATCTTCTCGGAGACCAGACCTGCGATGTCTCTGACAAACTAAGACAGCTCCTCAGTGTTACAGGAAACACGGGTCTTAACACGTTTTTCGAAGGCTCGCATGATGCTTTACGCAATGAGATTGGCAGGCTTCATCTTGAACCGGGTGAATTGGTCCCACCATTCGCCAACATTGCTGAGCTGCTCTCGGCGCAGCACCAAGGGCCCATTCATCCTGCCTTCCAAACGGCACTCATTTGTATATATCAGCTGGGTGAATTCATAAGGTATGGCAATCCAAAAAGAAATAATACCCCAAAGATTTATACATAATGAGGTTAATGAAATGCAAAGCCAGCATAGTCACTCCAAACGTGTGTACCCTTCCTCTGGCAATACCTTCCTTCTCGGCCTGTGCACTGGGGGCCTTCCGGCTGCTGCCATCAGCTGCGCAAGGTCGGTAGCAGAGTTGTTGCCTCTCGCTATTCATACAGTGGGTGTATCGTTTCGCTTGGTGTTCTACGCGGCAGAAATGCGAGATCGCATTGAGCCTCGAGCTGGAAATGCGTCATGGTCGATGTTGGTGGTCGATTTGCCCCCAGAGGAGGCAAGATCCGCTCTTCAGAGCTTCTCTGTAGTAAATGTAAGTGCTATTCCTAATATAGAGCTGTGGAGGAAAGACTAATCGGCGTCATGACAGCAACTTCATGCAGCTTCAAAGCCATACATTGCTGCATACTCGCGGACAGGCAGCACCATTAGTGGCCCCCCCAGTATTCTGGAGAAGCTAAAAAAGGCTAGCCCTATCGCAGGGAAGAGAATATTATCACTTCCCGTCTTCGTCATATCTCATGCCCCTCATCTATTCATATCAGATGATGTGGAATGGATCATGAAGACGACCTCGGCAAAGGCTTGGGCCTCATACAATTCCCACATCCCACTCATATCTGGATCCACAAGCAAGGTCTTTGGCGGTAATTTCAAAGCAGTACTACAAACGGCTGTTGAGAATTGCCTTCGTCAACCGCTACGATGGGACACCATTGCTGCAGAGCTTCCTTCCCTTTTGCTCTCTAGAGATCCAAGCAAAATACGGCTCTTTCCTCTCGGAACCAAGGCCGATTCGGCAATTCAAGCAGCATTCCAGGACTTCCTTAACCATAACGCTTCTTCACCACAACAAAGCCCCAATATCGAAGCAATAAGGTTCCGTCCTACGCAAGATGACGAGAGGAAACCCCACAGTAGATCCAAGATTGCCATTTGCGGCTTGGCCGGACGCTTTCCGGGCGGGGCTGGAAGCGCTGAAGCATTTTGGGACCTACTCTACCGCGGATTGGACGTTGCTAGCGAGGTCCCGGCCAACCGGTGGGATATCAAGACACATGTAGATG
Organism: Albophoma yamanashiensis; assembly: GCA_001600555.1. Lineage (NCBI taxonomy): Eukaryota > Fungi > Ascomycota > Sordariomycetes > Hypocreales > Ophiocordycipitaceae > Albophoma > Albophoma yamanashiensis. Next base: position 51,092 of record BCKH01000006.1, on the reverse strand, counting down.
TTACAGGAAAAGCAAAGAACACGAGTGCTGTGCCGTGGGGGTGCTGGCTAGACGACCCAGAGCTCTTTGACGCCCGCTTCTTTGGAATCTCTCCCAAAGAAGCGCCTGCCATGGACCCTGCACAACGGATTGCTCTCATGGTAACATACGAGGCCCTCGAGGCCGCAGGAATTGTGCCCGGCGCAACACCTTCAACGCGCAAGGACAGAATCGGCGTCTACCTTGGGGTGTCATCACAAGACTATGGCGAGACCAACACAACGCAACAAATTGGGGTGCACTCAATTGTGGGCGGTATCCGGCCGTTCATTGCTGGTCGCCTAAATTACTGCCACAACTTAAGTGGCCCGAGCTATGTGGTGGATACTGCCTGCTCATCGAGTCTTGCTGCCATTCAACTGGCCTGTAACGCACTCTGGATGGGCGATGTTGACACAGCCGTGGCCGGAGGAACAAACGTAATCACAAACCCGGACGGCCACGCTGGCTTGGACCGAGGATTTTTCCTGTCACGAACTGGAAACTGCAAGACCTTTGATAAAGGTGCGGATGGTTATTGCCGAGGTGAAGGCGTGGGGATTGTGCTGCTCAAGAGGCTTGACGATGCGCTCGAGGATGGTGACCCAATCCAGGCCGTGATACTTGACATAAAAACAAACCATTCTGCTGAGTCGGACTCCATCACCCGCCCTCACTCGCCAACTCAGATAAAGTTATTCCAAAAGGTGCTTTGTGGCTCTGGTACGTCTCCCAATGAGATCAGCTACATCGAAATGCACGGCACGGGCACACAGCATGGGGATGCGGCAGAGATGACATCCTGCCTGGCCACATTTGCGCCCTCTGCGAATCATCAAGCCAGGGATGAGCCCTTGTACATAGGAGCAGCAAAGGCCAACATTGGCCACGGTGAAGCAGCCTCGGGAATAAGCAGCGTGGCCAAGGTCGTTCTAATGATGAAGCACAACATTATTCCTCCTCACTGCGGCATCAAGACGGAGATCAACCCGAACTTCCCGCTCGATATGAAGGAGCGCAATGTTCATATTGCATTCAAACCTACGCCATGGAGCCGAGGTGTGGAAAGGCCGCGAAAGGTCCTTCTAAACAACTTCAGCGCCCCAGGGGGCAACACGGCGATGGTCTTGGAAGATGCGCCGCTTGTACCAGCGCCGACAGAACAAGTCCAGCAGACGTCACACATCATTACTGTGACTGCCAAGTGCGGCGAATCGCTCATTAAAAACATGAAATCTCTTCTCAAGTATATCAACGACCGTATATCTTCCGGGCTCGAGCCATCATTCTTGGCAAGTCTATCATACACCACGACGGCTCGGCGACAGCATTGGGCTCACAGGGCCTGCGTAACTGGCTCGTCTGCTGCCGAAATTCGGGACAATCTTCACCTAGCCTTGCAAAATAAACAAGGTTTTGCACGCCCAATTGCGTTGCCAAAGGTTGTCTTTGCCTTTACAGGACAAGGCTCCCAGTATGCAGGTATGGGGCAGGCGTTGATGTGCTTCTCGCGCTTTAGTGAGCACATCAAGCGCCTCAATCACCTTGCCATGGTTTGCGGTTACCCTGCATTTGACCAAGTCTTAAAGAACCCCCATCCAGGCATTGAGACGTACGAGCCGATCGTCATCCAATTGGCGATTGTCTCCCTCGAGATCGCTTTGGCGCATCTGTGGATCTCGTGGGGTATTGTGCCTGCCGCTGTCGTCGGCCACAGTCTGGGTGAATACGCCGCATTGAACATTGCCGGTGTGCTTTCCGATGCAGACACAATTTACCTTGTAGGTGAGCGTGCCAAGCTTCTTCGTACAGCTTGCAGAGCTGGCACTCACGTTCTGCTTGCTGTGCGAACAAGCGCCGCAGAGATTCAAGCATCCACCATCGGAAGGAGATTCAATATTGCCTGCATCAACGGACCAAGTGACGTCGTGCTCGGCGGGCCGGTAGATCAAATTGATTCACTCAAGGCGGCGCTTACAGCCTCAAACATTAAAGCCACAACCGTCAAAGTTTCATATGCCTTCCATACGTCCCAAGTCGATCCTATCCTCCTCGACTTTGCAAAGGCTGCCAAGGGAATTGAGTTCATGGAGCCAACAATACCTGTATTGTCACCCCTACTGGCACAAACTGTGACGAAGCAAGGCTTTTTTGGCCCAGACTATCTTGCTCGCCACTGCCGGGAGCCGGTCAACATCCATGCCGCGCTTGTTGCTGAAAACAGTAATGGGACCATCCTCAACGCCAGGTCTTTTGTCATTGAGATTGGAGCGCAGCCGCTTGTGACAGCTATGGTGAAAGCATCAATCGGCCCTGAAGTCACAACGATGGCATCCCTGCAGCGAGGGAGTGACACTTGGTCGCTTATCTCAACGGCACTCTCCAGATTTTACAGGGCTGGTTTCGATATCAACTGGATCCAATATCAGCGGGACTTCAAAGCAGCGGCACGGGTGTTGGAGCTTCCCGCGTACAGTTGGGATGTAAAGAGCTACTGGATCCAATATGTCGAGGATTGGTCCCTACGCAAAGGCGAACCACTTCCGACTCTTGAGGAGCTACAAGCGCAGAAAAACATGAAGTTGGATCAGCCCACATCAACTGAATCCACCATTGAGCGAAGTTTGGATACGGAGAAGCCGAGGCTAGTTCCAACGATCAATTGCACCACCGTGCACAGAATTGTCAAGGAAGAGTTCAATGGCAAAACAGGCTACATTCTTGTGGAATCTGATCTCTCTCGCAAGGACCTATTGCCCATCGTGCAGGGCCACTGGGTCAATGGCATACCTCTCTGCACTCCGGCAAGTTCTGGCTATAGAACGTTAAGGATATGGGCTAATACTCTAATGACAGTCTGTTTATGCCGACATTGTACTCAATGTTGGAAAGTATCTGTTAGATCGATACCAACCTAATCTTACCGACCGATTGGTCGATGTCTCCCACATGGAGGTTGAAAGAGCATTGATCGCTAAAGGCAAAGGCCCACAACATATGCGCGCATCCGCGACAGTGGATTGGGAAACTATGACTGCCAGCTTCTCCTTCTTTTCTGTAGATGTCGGTACATTTCATGATTAACCCAAACATGTAAGAACATATATTAACATCAGTTTCTTAGACAAACGACATTACCACCATTGAACATTCTACATGCAAAGCCATCTTCCGAAACACTTCGGAGCTGAACAGGCTTCTGCCCAGAAGGCAAGAACAGCTAAATTTAATCGAAAAGTTAGACCGCGATGTGCAAGAAGGCAAAGCGTTCCGTCTCAAAACGGATGTGAGTTTCAAAATGGTTGCCGGTCTCGCTAAGTTCCACAAGGAATATCGGAGTCATGGAGAGATCACCCTTAATGGCGAAACTCTCGAGGCCACGAGCACTGCCAACTTCAGCAAAGTCAAAAAACGTGGAATCTTTGTCTGTCACCCTGCCTTTATCGATGCATTTACACAGATCGCTGGCTTTGTGATGAACGCCAAGGGAACAACGGACCTGGACGTTGAGGTTTACGTTAACAGGGGATGGGACTCCTTCCAGCTCTTCAAAGAAGTCACTTATACCGCGCGGTATCGGCTCTATATCAAGATGGCACGAACCGAAGGAACAATGTACAAGGGCGATGTAGTTGTGCTAGATGATGAGGGAATCACTGCCTCATTCAAAGGTGTCGCGGTAAGCAGCGTTCCCGGGCTCTTTTTTAAAAGTCTTCTGACCCTGTGTAGCTACGAGGCATTCCGCGCAAGGCATTTAACATGGTATTGGACAATGCCGACAGAGGTGTGGAGCTGGGATCTCCTGCCCTGGCACCCACTCGTGCCAAGTCCAAGACGGCCCAGCCAGTTAGAGTAGCTGGGCCTCTACAGCATACAGCTAGCATTTCGACCCCGGTTTCGATGCCAACAGGCCCTGGGTCTTCTTCAAATATCTCAACCCTTGCAACTACACAGCTTAGCCCCTCCCTGAAAACTCCCCGCCCCTCAAAACAAACAAGCCCATTGGCTGCGGCCAACCCGTCCGACAACAAGCAATCCGAAGCCAACAGGAAGTACGGCCTGGCGTTGGAAATCATATTTGAAGAAACTGGGCTTTCTGAGGATGAAATTACCGATGGTACCACATTTGCTGACATGGGCGTTGACTCTCTGTTGTCCATGGTCATCAACAGCAGGCTCAAGGAAGAGTTGCATCTTGAGATGGACGACGAAAATAACTCCCTTTTCATCGCCTATCCGACAATGGGGATCTTCAAAGAGAAATTACGTGCCGTTTCTGGTGCCGATGCTGTGGAAACTATTCCAAACACCCAACCTACGGTTCCTCAAGTACCAATATCCGCTGCAATAACAACTCCACAGAGAGACGAAGACATCAGTCCACCACAGCATTCCATTTCTCCAACCCCACCAATGCAAGTCATAGAAAATATTCAGAAGAAAGGCACCGCAGTGGCGGTTGATGTTAGTCCGGAAGCGACGCAAGAAACCACAGACTCGCTGTTTCAAACCATTTGTGAGATCATAGCAGAAGAGACGGGTGTTGATGTTGATGATCTTACGGACGGGTGTGCGTTGGCCGACGTCGGCATTGACTCACTGCTGTCAATGGTCGTTTCTAGCAGACTCAGAGAGGAGCTCAATTTGGAGCTAGAAGCCGCCGGCGATTTTTTCATTTCAATGCCGACGATCAAACATATCCGAGAATTCTGCAATAAGGTTCAGCCAGCTGGGGCTTTCGCATGTTCAAAGGAGCATATATTCACTCCGCATGCTAATATGCTGAATGGCCCCATCTCCAAAGCCAGTACGACTGGGTTTGATGTAATTTCTCTCTCCGAAATTTCTCCGAGTTTGTCCGAGTCCGAGTCTGGTATTATGCCAAAGCCCCAGGGTCGGCCTCGCTCGTCCGGATGTCGCCAGGCAACTTCTGTCATTCTACAAGGATTTCCCAGAACGGCAAAAAAAACTCTCTTCCTACTACCCGACGGAGGTGGCTCATCCTCAAGCTATGTGTCTCTCCCTCGCCTCGACAGCGACACTGCCATTGTTGGGCTGAACTGCCCATACATCCGGGACGCCGAAAAGATGAAATGTCACATCAATGAGCTCATCAATTCCTATGTCACGGAAATTCGTCGGCGTCAACCTCACGGTCCCTATCACATAGGAGGCTGGAGCAGCGGTGGTGTCATGGCTTATATTGCTGTGCAGCAATTGGTAGAAGCAGGTGAAGACGTCCACACTCTCCTAATTCTGGATTCACCCATGCCTTCCACCATGGACAAGCTTCCTCCGCACTTCTACGACTATTGCAAATCCATAGGTCTGTTTGGCACCGAAGACGCTCCGCTCTATCTTCTAAAGCATTTCGATGCTACTGTCGATGTCCTGGACACTTACACGGTCAGCCGACTTGCCAAGACAACTAGACCTATGAAACTGGCGGTTCTCTGGGCAGCAGAGAGTGTGGCAGATGGCAAAGAGAACCCGAAATTCCCATCTCATCTTCCAACTGGCTCAGTTGGACTGGCATTTATGATTTCGAGACGAACTGATTTTGGTCCTGCCGGCTGGGAAACCCTGCTACCTCCGGACGTGGAAGTTGTAACAGGAAAGGTTCAGGCGAATCACTTCACAATGATGGTAAGTTGGCGGAACTTTCTATCCTTGATGAGCTCACAGCGTCAAGAGGCACATTTGTTAACTTCTTTCAGCGAAATCCCGCAATTTCGAATGTCTCCAAGTTCATCGACAAAGTCATGCGGTAAATGTATACCTCATCTCGACGTGTAAAATGGCAAGCTATAAAGCTTACGCCTGTGTGATCTTGTTACTTCGTTCATGTTTTGTGCTTTTATAGTTGACTGCCAATGATTTTTGCTTGATGCTACGCAATCTAGTTGATCTGGATTGGTACCATGCCAAGAACAATATCACAGTTGTCTAGATTCGAAAATGCTAATGCTCTACATGTTGTGTGCTTATTGAAATGTGAGACAAATGAAAATCTTGCAAATGCCTTGCCCGTAGATTCTGCTTCGATTCGAAGAGACCACGCTGTTGATGAATTTTCCGTAATCATTGGTCCGTGCTTTCAAGTCCTCAATCAATACGCCACACCCGCATCAAATGATGGCCACTTGAATGGAACTGTATGACACGGTATTATACCATAGAGAAGATTGCATCTCGGGGAAAGACGGGTGTGGCCAGAGGTTTTTAGAAGGGCGCATGGAATCCCGGAGAACGAAGCATGCAATAATTACCCCTCCATACCTATCCGATACGAACATACACGACTACCCTGCACTTCTTCTCGAGAGCTATTCTTTGTCCTTCAATCAAAAGGCAAGTGGTTTTTTAATACCTTGGCGTAGAAACCTGCCATCACCCTCTCAAGATGCGCACCCTGATGCTTCACGGCCACGGCACAAGCGCGCAAATATTCGAGGCGCAAACCAGTAAGCCAAAGCAGCCTGTCCAGTCCATACAGCATAATCATTTCAAACGCTGAATAGTCCCATATAGCCGCGTTTCGTTCAAAGCTGGATGAAACTTTTACTTTCGACTTTGTGAATGCTCCGAATACATGCCCACCGAGCCCTGGACTTGAACAAGTTTTTAAGGCTAAAAGCTGTTACACCTGGTATCGAGACAACAGTGCCAAATCAGTTCGCATTGCGCACCAGTGGCTTGATAATTATTTTGAAGATCATGGACGATTCGACGCCGTTTGCTGCTTCTCCCAGGGCTGCTCCCTGATTGCGAGTTACCTCTTCTACCACTCTGTCGAGACTCCACACCGGCAATTACCCTTCCGATCCGCTATGTTCATCTGCGGCGGAGTGAACTATGACATTCTAGAGGACCTTGGCCTCGCGGTGTCCCACAAGTCTCGCGAAATAAGCAGAATTACCGGCCAGATACTCAAGGATAAAGCCGGTGACCTGGCATACTACGCAACGAATATTGGCCAGATTCGGAGGGGTCATGGGCTGTGGGATGATACTGGGCGACTATTTCACGACCCTGGCACTCTGCCCGATCGATTCGACTGCTTTGGCTTGGACTACACATCGCTTCACAATAATATCTTCATAAAGGTGCCGACAGTGCATATCTACGGTGCTAAAGACCCAAGGTGGCCGGCCAGTCAGCAGCTGGCATGTTTTTGCGACAATCGCAGAGTGTACGACCATGGCGGTGGCCACGAAATCCCGCGATCAGGGGCGGTCTCGGATGCCATAGCTGGGTTATTTGCTGAACTAGCTAGGACTACAGAGCTGCCAGGTTCATGGGTGAGACCAGACTGGGATGCAGCGCTTTGGTGGGAGAAGGGTTCCGTTGCCTGGGTTCGCCGTAGGCCCCAGGCAAGGTGTACCAAAGGTTGTAACCGTCACATTCAGGAGCCTTTCCGCTGACCCTCCGTAGGAAGCCAAGCAAGTCGGAATCTAGATCAAGCCGGTTAGCTTTTGTCGGAAATACCACACCTGTGCCCAGTCTTTGGAACGTAGGAAGCTCCGGGGAGGGCTGATCCCGAAGCATGCAGGCCCCTGCCACATGTACCAGGATCCTGCGGGATATGCCCGATTGGGTACAACCCCGACGCCGCACGCCGCCCATGTGGTCGAAACCCGATTGTAGGACCTCGGTCCCAAAACAGCTACCCTAAATCGGGGAATCGGACTACTGAACATTACAATGCCAAAACAACAAACCAAAGGTTCGAGAGTCACCATGAGTTGCAAGCGCATATATTTACGTAGCGACTAGCCTCGAGAAATTTGTTGCACAACTCTGAACAAGCATTCTTCCTGTTCCTTGTTTCCTCTCGTGAAACCGTAATCTAGCATGAGTTCCTCTTACCCTGCAGTCAACCCAAGGGTGCCGCCCGTGGCCAACATGACAATGAGAGCTCCATTGGAGGCTGATCAAATGTACAAGCTCGAGGGCATGGTAGTTGTTGTTACTGGTGCAGGTTCGGGTATAGGTCAGATCATGGCCAAGGCGCTTGAGCACAATGGAGCCATAGTATACATTTTGGGGCGGCGGCTCGACAGGCTGCAAGAAACAGCCAGGATGGCGGTAAGTTAGCCATTCTCCTAGCGCTACTCCGTCCCGCCCGTACCTATTCTCGACCACCCTCTTTCTCATGTGCTAATGACACCCTCTCTCTAAAGAAATTTGGCAACATTCGCCCCATTCAAGCGAGCGTGACGTCTCATGAGGATCTCCAACGTGCGGTGGACATTATTCGCGAGGAAGAGGGCTACATCAACCTGCTTGTGAATAATGCTGGAATCAGCACACCCAACTTAGGCCCTCCCAACACGCGCCCCGGCCCCAAGTGGTCGCTGGCGCGTGTACGTGATTACTGGTTTTCGCGCAACTTTGAGGACTACCTGGAGGTTATGAAAACTAATACCGTCGCCCACTTTATAGTCTCATTTGCATTTCTCGAGCTTCTTGATCAAGGAAACAAGTTGGCCGAGGCTGCTGCTGCCGCCGGGCCTAGCACACAGAATCCTGCGACTGCCAAATTGAGGAACTGGGTCAGTTCTCAGATCATCACCACCACCAGCATTGGTGCCTATATTCGTGACCATGCGGCTTTTATCTACAATGCTAGTAAAGCGGCAACCACGCACATGATGAAGCAGATGTCGACATACTTGATCCCGTACGGCATTCGCTCCAATATCATTGCTCCTGGTTGTAAGTCGTCCTACTTGCCCATTATGGAAGTTGCAGGTTTTGGGCAGAGACTCACTAAAGACATCATTGTACAGTTTGGCATACAGAGATGACCGACGATGTCGCCCGCAGCGTCGCCATGACGGGCGGTGTGGTCCCAAAAAGCATGATTCCTGAGCAGAGATTTGGGACGGAGCGAGAAATGGGAGGAGCAATTGTCTACCTCGCGTCCCCCGCAGCGGGCTACTGCAATGGCTTGGTACTCGTGGTGGACGGAGGCTATCTTGCCAATCACCCAGGTTCATACTAGATCATAGCTTTTATGTGTAGGCGTGGGTCCTTTGAGGGCGTTTCCCTTGGCATCAACGATTTTGGGACAGTTGGCGGTTACATTTGTGCAACGTTTCTACTTTGGCTCCCAGTTCGAATGGGTTCGGGTGGCTTGTGACGGAAAAGACTCCATTTTTGCCTTTCCAGCTTGAATCAGAACGGACGAGAGTATCTGCACCACGGTCGCGGTGCATAATATGCGCTCTCTGAGATGTGTTCATTCCAATTCAGTACGCTCTTGAAGAAAGCACCGGAAGCACTCAATGCTAGTACTTTGACCTGGAGGGTTGCGCGCTGTAGTATATTTTTTCGGACTTGACACAGAAAGAGACGCATCGTTTAAGGCCATCATCGCCCAATAATCGGATGCGAGATATCGGATGCACTGTCGTAGCCGCCGACAGGGCGTGAATGTACATATGCTACGGTTGTTGGTTCTCGTTTAAGGCGTCCGTGTATGCCAGCTGACGAGGACTATTACCGAACCAACCGGAATGCGCAATCAATCCCGCCCTGCTGAGCCCACCATACGCGAGTCTCGACGAAGGGTTAGTCTCAATGCCGCCCCTGCCGGCTCCATCCAGCGCTATCTTGCCCGCGTGGATCTACTCAACTCTTCTCGCACCTCGTCGCCAGTCTCGAGAAACTGAGCGGTGGCTTGTCGGTCGGTCTGCTCGCAGAGGTGAGCAAATCGCTGTGCCTGCTATCCCCTTCCCACTTCTCCCCCGCGGCCCCGCGCACCCCCCCAGCCCCTCTAGGGCCCTCCCAACCACTTTCTCTCTTCCCGGCCCCCAATCCCGTCGTTTCTATCGAGAGGTTACATTGTGTCTCTTGAGGGGCAACTTCGACTCTTCAACCCAATATGTCGCAACAGCCACCTTCGCCCTCACCGTCGAAAGCTCCACCGGGGCCGCTGTCTGCACCATCGAGTGGCGTACCCGCTCAATCACCCGTGTCACAGCAGGCGCGTGAATACTCTTGCGTCTCGTGCAAGAAGCGAAAGATCCGGTGCAACCGCCAGGTACCGTGTTACAGTTGTTTGGAATCCGGAATCACCTGTATCCCAAGTGTTCGAGCCCCGTATACTCACCGCAAGCGTCGCGCACCTACGAATTCGAGCCCTCCACCATCACAAGAAAATGTTGGCCCGACCCAGGAATCCGGGAAATCTCCACTTGCCGTGCCTTCTTTCGTCCAGTGAGATTGTCTATATTAAAATTTTCCTTCAGAGACTAGTCCCACTGATCTTATCATTTGCAGGAACTTGTGGCATGGGCTAAACGATGAGGTTGGTCTACTCGCAATACCTTTCTATCTCTGAGTTTCGAACTGGGACATATTGACTGGGGCGACCTGACACGTGGTCGACGCAAGCTGATCCCTGGGTATGGGAGTCTTGCTCTCGGCCTATGGAAAGGTCGCGGATCTAGTACTTTCTCCAGCCTGCGGCGTAAAGTATAGAGAAGAAACAAGACCACTCCGGCGCCGGTATCACAATATTCTTCCACGAGGCTGACTCGCTTCTTAGTTCTCTGAACCACGAATAACAAAGGCGACGAATGACGAAGACAGTCACTTGTCGTGCAACAAGAGTTCGTTGTCCGACCCGATTGGCATAGTCCTTGGGGGTAGCCCTGAGGGCGTGGACTTTCGTGAGCTGCATCCATCGCCCGTGATCGCATCTACATTATGGCGGCTATTTCTCCAAAATGTCCACCCCCTTTCAAAGGTCATACACCCACCTTCTCTTCAACCAAGTTTGTTTGAGACTAGCAGGGACCTTGACTCTCTGAACAAAGCCGACACAGCTCTCGTGTTTGCCATATACACAGCTTCTGTCAATTCTATAAAGGATGAGGAATGCCATACCTTGATTGGCGATTCAAAAAGAAGGGCTCTAGAGAGATACATTTTGATAACACAACAAGCGCTGGCTTCAGCAGGTCTGCTAAAAACGGTGAATTTCATCATCTTGCAGGCTTTCACTGTCTATTTAGTACGTATCCGTTCACATGACCCTTTCTCCTCCATATTGCAACATAAGAACTGCATGCTGATGAGATGATGCGTCTAGCTCTCTGTTCGACAGTCTTATGATCCACAGGCAATGTGGCTGCTTACCGGACTGGCCATAAGGATGGCCCAACGCCTTGGCCTCCATCATGAGGCGGTGCCATCCCACATGTCCGCACTGGAAGTGCAGATGCGGAGGCGTCTGTGGTGGCAGATCTTGGTGCTCGATGGCCGCAGTGCTCAACTTGCTGGGCAACAAGGTCAGGCTCCATCAGACGGTTCCTACGTCCCCCTTCCATCCAACCTCAATGACGCCGATTTACGTGCCGGTGCGGCTGGTTCCATTTTGGCACAGAGAGGACCAACCGAGATGATGTTTTGTCTGCTCCGCTACGAATTGGGTCGGTTTCTAAACGCCAATGGCCGAAAACTCCATAGCCCGGCCGTTTCGTTTGAGGAAAAGGATGCATTGATTGACGCGTTTGAGAATCATGTCGAATGCAACTACCTCAGATATTGCGACCCATCCATCCCACTGCATTTGCTGTCCTCGGGCGGAGCTCGCTCAGCAATCTGCAAAATGAGATTGGTTGCACACCATCCTTGCCAGTATGCAGACAAGGGCGCTTCTATGCCGCCGGCAGAGAGAGATATGCTATTTACTACTAGCATGAAGATGGTGGAATATGACGTCTTAGGGAAGATGACAGCGGCCCTTGACCACTTTTCATGGCACTTGAACGCTTATTTCCAGCTGGATGCCTTTGTTTTCATGCTGATCGAGTCCCGTCACCAGATTCCTGGGCCACTGGTAGACAAGGCTTGGAGCCTTGTAGCTGATGTGTTCGAGCAACATCCAGAACTGATGTTAGATGACGCAAAAGAGCTCCATGTTGCGGTGAGGAATCTAGCCCTACGGTCGTGGGCGGTTCGGGAGGCAAATTTCTCGCATCACTGCCTCGGCTCAGTCCCTGTACCGCCAGTCATTGCGACCTTGAGAGATCGGGCCTCTCGTATGGTCACAAACAACCCCCCCGCTTGCCTTGAGTCCCACGACCAAGGGGCCGCCAAGCGTGTGAGCGCCAGCCGGTATCAGAGCCAGGACATAGGGTTCGGTGTGCAGATGTCGCCAACGTCTAATGCAGACTTGGACCAGGACAGGGAAAGGGCAGATATAGCAATGATGGGAGACGAGTCGTTGTTCGGTTGTGAGATGATGGATTGGGACCTCTGGAACAATATATGTAGAAACGCGGGGCAACAATAGTTTGGTCACCCAGTTAGTCCTAGGCCTTAGCGTTTTCAAGGCATTTAACCCGGCTGGGAAGATGCTATAAAGCGTTGGATGTTGGTATATATTAATGACATCGCGCCAAATTCATATTCTCATTCTCATTCATAGACACGGCGGCAACTTTCGGGACTTGGGAGCCGACCCGGGTTCATCGGCAACGCACCTCTGCCAATGGCGCAGGCGGCCCAGTCGACGAGGAGCCGATGCCTAATAGGCTTTCGCAACATTCAAATGGCCAACGGAACATTTATCAGCCAATCAGAGATTGCTCTGGCCTTGGGGCCGGGGTTTTCGCAACTTTCGCAACTTCCGGCATATTGTCGGGGCTTTGAGATGATCATTCGTGCTGTCACTCGGAAATAGTAGATTGTATACGAAGCTGATTCTTTGCAAATAATATCATTTAAAGATGGAACCCTTCATACGTATATAGGACGGTGACGTGCTTTCATCTTTTGGCCAGCAGTCCATCCACCCGTTATCACTCCCAAACAACGAATAGGTTAATCCCGCGAATGACAGTACACACGAGCATAACGCATCGTCTTTATCGTTTGGCCAGGGACAACCAGCAAAAGATGGTCAAATATATCGAGACAAGCTCACAGGTGGAAGATACGCGGCTGCGTGAGAACTCGACTCTTCCGCCTAACGATTTTATCGACACGAAGCGTGGCGCAAGCGACGACCAAGGCGGGAAACAACTGGATGAAGCCGAAGCAAAGGGCCAAGACAATGGGCCACAGTACCCACCGTTTCGCAAGCTTGCGATTATTATGCTTGCGCTCTATATAGCCATGTTCCTCGTTGCATTGGTTAGAATCCCCGTGGCAAAGAGCCTGCATACTCTGGGGCGAGCGTGGCTGATGAAGTATACTCGTGACATTCTAGGATCGTATTATTATTTCCACAGCGATTCCAAAAATAACCGACGAATTCAACTCCATTTCCGATATTGGCTGGTACGGCAGTGCCTACGTCCTGACAGGGTGCGTGACGCAGCTCTTGTACGGCCGCTTCTACCTCTTCTGGGACAATAAGCTCGTATTCCTTTCTGCCGTCCTACTATTCGAGGCAGGCTCAGCTATTTGCGGTGCGGCGCCAAATTCGATTGCTTTCATCCTGGGCAGGGCCATTGCCGGATGTGGCTCTGCCGGCGTCTTCTCAGGCGTTATCGTTATCATGATCCCCATGGCGCCCTTAGAGAAACGTCCCATGTATCAAGGCGTGCTCGGAGCCATTTTTGGAGTCGCATCCGTCATTGGGCCCTTGATTGGGGGAGCCTTCACTAGGAATGCACATACTACATGGCGGTGGTGCTTCTACATCAACTTGCCCATCGGCGCCGTTTCCATGGCTCTCATCATGTTCTTCCTCAATCTCTCTCAGCCGCAAAATGCCAGCCTCCCACTCAAGACGAAGCTGCTTCGTATGGATCCTCTTGGAAATGTGCTATTTGCACCGTCCATCATCTCTCTTCTGCTTGCCCTACAGTGGGGTGGAAGCACTTATAGCTGGGGCAATGCTCGTATCGTCGCGCTTTTGGTGTTGTTTGGCGTCCTGCTCATTGCCTGGATCCTAACGCAGGCTTACGGCGGTAAGTCGGCTACAGTTCCGTCTCACGTCGCTCTTCAACGCTCCATCATCGCTGGCATGTTGTTCTCCGCGTGCATAGGTGGCGTTATGCTATCTATGGGCTACTATCTGCCCCTCTGGTTCCAGGCTGTTGATGGCGTCGACGCCCTGCAAAGTGGCATTCGTGGTCTGGCGTTTGTCCTAGCCCTTGTTGTCGCTAGCATTATCGCCGGAGGCTTCGTCAGCTCCGTGGGATACTACACTCCATGCATCATCACCTGCTCCGTATTGATGAGCATAGGAGCTGGTCTGCTCACTACTCTACGCGTCGACAGCGACAAAGCGGAGTGGATTGGCTACCAGGTCATCGCTGGACTCGGCATGGGCTTGGGCATGCAGCAGTCCGGCATGGCAGCGCAAGTCGTCCTCAGGGCTGAGGATGTGCCCGTAGGCGCGTCGCTCATGTTCTTCGCACAGCAGCTCGGCGGGTCTATATTCGTCTGTGCGGCACAGAACGTTTTCATTCGGCAGATGGTAGAGAATCTTTCTACTGTTATCGGCGAAGACAATGCTCAACAGCTTGCTCAAGCTGGCGCCACGGATGTGAGAACCTATGTTCCCAAGCCGATGCTTCGGGCCGTCCTGGAGCAGTACAACAAGAGTATTGTGACGACATTTTATGTAGGTTTAGCGATATCATGCTTTAGCATCATTCCGGCAGTATTGTTTGAGTGGAAGAGCGTCAAGGGCTTAAGTGGCGGACCCCATGGTGGTGAGGAAATCGTGACTGGGGCGCAGGCAGTGGTTGGAGAGGGAAAGCGCCGTAAGAATTCAACGGTGAGGAGCCCTKGTTGACGCCACTTTGGATCATGGATTCTATTAGTTAAGTTCCCGGGAATCTGATACCAACTTCGCTCCCCATCCGCATGTTCGGTGTCGTGCAAGAAAGGTCGAGTCAATGATTTGCACTTTGTCTTTAACACTAGACACATATTATTCCTAGACTACTCGTAGACCGACCAAATGAATCATGTAGCCTGGCATCACTACAGTCATCAGTCCTCAACAAAGGCAACCTCCAACAAGCTCATCAGGCTACCAAATGGCTTATTCACACTGACAATTTCTAGTCGCCCGGCACCATTTCCGCCTTCAGCAGATGCCGTAGCAAACAGGGCCTCCCAATCTGCAAGTTCCCGCTCCTTGCTGTTGAATGCCTGCAGCATGGACAGGTCTCGTACTCGCAGCAGCGCCTCCTCGTTGGCCGGCACAACCCCCGGCTCGGGCAAGATGGTGTCCATGATTATCATCCGGACATGAGACGGCCGTGTAGTGGTCCTCCTTGCATCCCGACTCCTGCTGTCGATATGTCCGTTTTCACTTGTGAGACCGTTATTATTCTTGTCAGTAGCGCCGCTGCTCATCGTTGCAATGCGCCGCAACGGCCGCGCCATCAGTGAGGGCAGGAGATGGCGCAGTATTGTTAGTGCCTCTTTGTCCGGCCAGTCATGGAAAATCATGCGCAAAAAATACACATCCGCAGTGGTCATCGACTGCGGCGTGAAGAAATTGTGTTCGTGGCACGTAATACGGTTACGAATTTCCTCCGGGTGAGTCCCCAGCGAAGCCGGACCGTTAGCAATGGTGTGTCGCAAGTCCTGCACTACGAAGTGGAGATTAGGATAAGCCTCAGCCAGGGCGATGGAGGCATGACAGTCCGAGCCACCCATCTATAAAACCGAAGAGAAGTTTAGTACAGCTCGGATTGAGGTGCGTCAGAGGGCAGATTATTGCTTACATCAACAACAGTGGCTTTGCCCAAACCGGCCCAGTCGAATCCGCTAATCAGGTGGCCCATTTTGGTACCCTCGCTTGAAGTGACGTTCTTCATGTAAGAGACGAAGAGTTTGGCTATGTCTGGTGTCTGCGTGATATATTCGAAGAAAGTCAGATCAGTGTCGTTGGAGACATTGAATGCCGTCTTCGTCATTGATAAAGTATCGCCCCAACGTTCCGTGGCCTCGACCATCTTGGATGCAGTCGGAGCAGATCCCTTTGCCATGAAGAGAGCCCAGTCTAGGACAGCCGGGTTCGTGACAAACAGCGCCGAGGTGGGCGTGTGAGCCAACTCACCGCGCTGTGGCTCGCACAACAGGTTGGATGTCATGGCCATGCGAGCTATTGCCTTGAGCTGATTTTCAGGAACCATGGCCAAGTCTGCGACGTCTGATAGGCTCACAGACCCAGTGAGTGGGACAAAGGAGAAGATACGAAAATGCGCCAGCCAATGCACAGACGCCAATAGCTGATACTATAATGATTGGTTAGAGGTATTGATTCGCCTACCCGTCTGCGATACTATCCCAGTAAATACCGTAGACGCGAGCAGGGTAGGGCGGACAAGTTCAATCTTGAGGCGAATGGAAGGATCAAACTCACATGAACAGCCAGACGTGGGAGGTACTCATTTGGCTCGATTGCAAGCTGCTGTAGCCTGAACGAGGCCTCAATAATCTCCTGTCTCGCCGATAGGATACTTATCGGAGCTGAAGTTGGGAGGGTGCAACTTGTCACCTGAGGCCCAAAGCAGGGCTGAGGATGATTATTGTCCTTGCACCACGCGCTGATCTGCTTTGCTGCGTTACAGATCTTCTCGGCATAAGATTCAAGTGGAGTCTGTGGACACATGTTGGTGGAATTGTGGTCTGTTGCCTGGGACTGAATGTACTGGTCAGTGGAGGGATGGACTTGCTTGACGATATTCCTTCGACTGTACTGGGTCTGCTTTCTTGCTTCCATATATTGCAAGGTTGCGCTTTCGGAAGCCTTTAGTGCCTAATCATAGATATTGATGCTAACTATGAACAAATCTTTGCTCCTACGACCAAGGAAGTTGGGTTGATTATGCAAGCACAGCGCCCCAGGCGAATATTGTGACATTTTTCGGCGTTGGCCCAGAAAGGCAATAGGCGGATGGTGGCGAGCGACGGATAGTAATCCTCAGGTACGTTGCATGTCATGGCGTTTTTTCTCTCGGATCTATGCCGGGTACTTCCACGGGTGCGTACGCCACGGTCTTGAGATCGAGCCGAGCCGTCCCAAACCTGCATCGTTACGGAACTTTTGGTCGGGACGAAAATGAGACGTTGCCAGATAGGTTGCTTACCAACACCTCTTTGGATGTTGCGAACCAATCCGTAAAAATCTGGAGGAATATGACTGTGCCTGGCGCAGCCGGGACCGAGCCAGCCTGAGAAATCTCCGAGCCTTCGCAGCTTTCGCAACTTTCGGATGCAGTTGGCTGGCGCAAATCGTGAATTAATAGACGCTATGTGCCGTGGCCGTGTGACCGTGTGCCGATCAACTTGGAAAATGGCATGATATAGCTGCAGGACCCGCAGCGTTTCTCGTTCCATTCACGCATTGCGTATACGGTACGAATATATGCAAGCAAATGTATGACAGCCAGACGAGGAGCAGTTTTCATTATTGGCGCCGTCGCCTGTGGTCATTTATTTGACAACTGGTATGGAGTCACGTAACTAGACCGTCCCCGTGTGCTCTCAATCCTGAGCCTCAGCGCCCAACCTCTGGGAATGCTTTCAACTTCTACATGAGCCAGGACATAACTTTCGCGTTAATATTTTTATCAAGTTTTGTTTCGCTATATGCATCCTTTACGTTACTTTGCCACTAACCGGGCACATTAAGTGATGGGCGATCTACCGTCGCATCAGAATCCAAGCACCTCAAGTCGAATTTTCTTTTCTACAATCAGCGCACCAACATCTCATCACAAATACTCGACCCATCATGGCTTGCTCAAAAGCGCCAAATTGGCCCATCTTCATACCTGAAGATCCCGAGCTCAGAGCGCTACAGTCACGAAAACGCTTCAAAGAGAGCTGCGACGAATGCGGCACGTCGAAAGTCAAGTGCGGTCGAGAGCGACCTTCTTGTGCGCGATGCAAAGCTCGAGGCGTCGAGTGTTCTTACAGCCCTTCTCAACGCTCCAAGAGGGCCAAGATCAGCTCAAATGCGTGCACGGCGACCAATATCGACAAGAACAAGTCCGCCATCCTCAAGCCCACGGGTGCTGAACCAGATGACTTATCTCTGCCGCAGTTGGGATCATGGGATCAGACACTGCCGGCCGACCTCGGGGAGACGAGCCTCAATGCATTTGATGACGTGCCTAGCGACTTCGCAGATATGGATGCGTTCTGTGGGGGGTATTTCTGCTCCGCGGGTGCCAGTCTTCCGCTTTCGTCATCAAATTCATCACCGTATCAGGATATAGACGCGGCCAATGGTGATAACGTTTTGTGTCTCTGCTCATCTAATGGGTTGCCTGCAACAGATAACAGCAGCATGTCGTCTTGGCTCTCGGACGAACCTCAATACGCCTCCGCAGCGGTTCCGACGTCAGACACTCCCCAGAGACATTGGGACCTGTCCAGCTCCCAACCTATTATCTCTGGCGGCAGCGGGCCGACGCCGCCGCCTTGCAGCCTCGAAGGGATCACTCATGTACTAAAAAAATTGAACCAACGTTCAGAAACGCCTCCTCCGACTCCGCATACAACGCATGAAGAGGAGCATTCTGCTGCTGAACCTGCAATGCCTGTGAAAGACAACCACGACGAGCCGTCTCCAACGACCCAGGTGCATGATTGCAGTGGCTTTTTGCTTCAGTTGTTGAATGAGCTATCACACATCTCCGGGGACTCGGTCCAGACATGCAAAATGCGTGCGCAGCAACGAGCGACCGTCTCGTCACAACCAAGTGGCGCAACTACCAATACCAGCATACTCGATGACAATTATGCCATCGTTCCATCTGCTATAGTTAACCTGCAACATGTGCTCAAGTGCTCCTGTTGCGAACACACACATGTGCAGCTTCTTTTGGTAGTACTTGCCTGCCGCATCCTGGCCTTACACAAAGCGCTTGTGCATGCGCCGATATCATCGAGCGAAGGAAGTATCATGCACGTATGCTCACATCTTGGTGTCCCCCCAGCCTCAGGAAGCCACCAGCTCGCAATAAGTGTAAGAAACATGATGGTTTATGACGGGATTAGCCCCTCGAGGAGAAGGGCACAGCTCCTCCTAGGAAATCTTAGAACCATTAAAATTTTGATTCGTGAGTTCAGTGCTAGATTCAGGCAAGTGATGGATGAAGGCGGACAAGAAATGGTGTCGAATTTAAAAGCTATGTTGCAGGCACGCGTTAGAGATGTAACTAAGGATATTATTGCTGCTTTATAAGAGGTGACGACATATATATGGAGAGCCTCGTGGACACAAAACAGGTCTATTTGTATGAGAGTAGGAGGAATTATCAGCTACTGCAAAAGGTTAGAGTGTAACGTTATACTAATCCCGTTACATAGCAGTGAAAGGCTATACTACCTCGCCAATTTGTACTCCCCTCTATATATTCTGTTCTACTAAAGCCACCCCTTTCTTTAGCTTCCCGTTACCTCCGCAACTTGCTATTCAGAAATGTCAAGAGAGGGATGACTTGTATTCAATATCCTAACTGGCAGGAGAGGAACTTGAAAAGTTCGTTCAAATTCTCATTACAGCAATAAGTGAAAATAAAGCCGGTCGAGCAATATCAGCAAGGATTGGCGCGACGGGCGCCTGAGTGAAGGGAGAGAACACAATGGACCAGTCTACGACTTTAGTAAAGCCAAAAATCCCCGGCACCGTATTGTCCTACAATCTCGAATCCCTTCATTCTCAGGATCTCCTTCGTTTCGTTTGTGTATTGGGTGTCCTGGGTGAGTAGTCTGACTGTGTTGCCTGTTTCAGAGCGCACTAATTCTGCTAGAGTTAAAGTGGCCCAATGCAGCATCGTGATTCCCTCCACGAAACCCATTTCCGGCTCTTTATTCGCCGACTTGTTGTTCTGGATCCTCCACCAACAGGAAGGCCTCGCAGTCAGGTCGCCAAGCCCAAAACAAATGAGCTTGTTAGCTTTACGGGTGCTGAGGAGCTCCCGAATCTGCTTTTTGAATGATTCGCAAGCCATGCTCTCATTCCAAAGCTTCCATGTCTCTCTTAGGGCTTCCTCATAGCCCTTGATACGTGTCGGCAACTGTCGATTTATTTCTCCAGTCCACGAGATACGAGCAGTAATACGTGTCAGGAGAGCCGTCGGGTTCTGCATTGACAAGCGTCCTCCTGGAACTTGACACGTGGCTTCCTAGGGAGAAGTGTGACAGGTAAGCTCTGAACATTCCTTAATATAGAGGACAGGTAAGAGTCACCGCACCATATCGGTCTTCCCACTCCGCACATGGGGGTTGAGATTTGGATTATGCTACCATCGACACGTCGAATTGTAAAGTTCTTGGTAGTATAGCACCGAGAAAGTTGTCGTTCGATATCTCCAAGGCCACGTTTGGTCCAGAGCTTTGCTCTGACATGTACAAGTCTGCCCCATGCTGGCTGTGGGGCAGCCCTTGATATTCCTGAACCAACGCTCCAAGATCGGATGAATGCCTGACACCCGACATGATATGAGTGCCACAGCAATTTCGGTGGCGAAGCAAGAGAAGAGCATGGCTTGGAAATCTCCGTGTCAAACTTCAGTCGCATCCAGACCTTTGTGCGGGGTTACGCGGAGATTGGAGTCACACCACCCGGAACGGTACAACTAGTGAGACCACGCAGAGTTTGCTATTGCTCCAAAAAAAGGCAGCCTTTTCTGAACCTGTTCGTAGTACCGCACTTTACGCCTTGATTATAGATATATCGTGTATTGGATATACAAAGATTGCCAGTATATCAGGAATTTGAAAAACCCTCTGCACTGTTTCTGCACCGTGTGTGTGACGCAAATTTGGTCTGCTGGTCTATGCGTACCAAACCTTCCACGCTATTTATATCCTGGCAACTTGGCAGCGTTTATGTGTGCGACATGCACCACAAGCTCGCCGGCAGTGGACCCTTTCTTGAGATGCTGAAATACGCTCAACACATCCTCAAACCCAAAAGTCGACTCCACCGACGTCTTTGGTTTCCCTCTGCTCAATCATTGTGCCAGTTGCGAGAGATCGTCCCGGCTACTCTTGAGTGTTTATGATAATTTTGTTCTTGTCGCCTCCCAGAATCGTCGGCCGGAATAGAGCGCTCGCGACTTGCGCAAAGTTGCCCCACGAGGGGGGAGCCAGCAACCAGCACAAAGGCTGCCTCTAGATGGAGAAAGGCTAACGACGACGCGTACAGGTTCGACAGCGAGGAGCCCCCGTTGTCGACCAAGAGACTGTACACTGGCTGCTTGCTTGAGTGTCTCTACCAAAATCTGCGGTCTTGTAGTCGATGACTTCGTTCGCGTCGATCAATTTGCTAAATTTCATGTCTTATGACCTTGCGCTTTAGATACTGCATGCATTACTGTGCGTAGCAATGTTCCGCATTGGGAGCTAAACTACCACTCTGCCGATCAGCTGAAATACTTATGAATAAAAAAACAGTCCACGAAGCAGCAAATATTTACGCGTTGTACAAAAAGAAAATCCTGACAAACGGAGGGGGCAAACTCTCGACTGATTGCAGCAGATATTTGGCGGGGAGCCCAACAAGGGGCTATGACAGAAGGGAGTACGTCCAAGTGACCTCGTTGGCCCTGCTTGCTGTGTTCGGAGGTCATTTCATACTGCCGGACTTTGTTGTTTAACCGCAATAAGCCAGTGTCCGATCGCAAGGGGTACTCAATCACAAACAGCAAACCGATATCCCGCCCCTAACCACACCACAGTGTTAGGAAGGGCTGCCCGCAATTGTGCACATGCGACACGTTCCTACCAACTATTTGATTGAGCGTGGTGATTTGTATAGTATTGATTGTCCAAGGTTACGAGCGTGACGCTTTGAGGTCACCGGGGCATGCGTAAACCAAGTTTGCGCCAATAACGTTTAGAATTGTCGTGTCACAGGCATACTGTATGCTAATAGGCTTATATGAAGCTCATACAGGGCAACCCTCCCCGGGTAGAATGCTATAAATGCAGTCGCTTTACCCTTCCGATTATATTCTTCTTCTAAGATATCTGCACAGGTTCAAAGCTCAAGATATATTTCACTAACATATCTCTTTTTTTTTTACTACACTACTCTCAGTAGGTATATTATAAGGCTTTTAGTTATTGGGGGTCTACTAACAATCCTCGATAGGCTTATACTTAGCTCAAAATGCCAAGCTGCGCCGACGGTAGCAACTGCCCTAATGGAGGAACGGTCAATTCCGTTTGTAGGGGCTGTGAGCGGTGCCCTAGATGCTGCAATTGCTAGTCGGCATCGGTTAAAAACGAATTCAGGCGCTCCGAAGCCTTTTCTAGCGCTAAAATATTGCTGATGTTTTGTATTTGAGCTACTTAGGGTTCACTTGCACAGGCGATATCTTATTATGATATTGAATACGAGTAGGGACTAGCCTATATAAGTGTATTTTGCATTATCAGCAAGGAATTAGATATATTAGAGTAACTAAGTACTATAGTTATCCTTTCAAAAATACTATCTTGTTGAAGGACGCAGCTATTAATCGCGAAGTCAGAATGGATAAACATGGACTTTTCCGAAAACAGCGCCCTTTGTATGTTCCAATCTTGCAAGTCCACCCCGAGTAGCACTCATGCCGCTTCACGAGTCACGGGTCTATCAGGTTGCCCCGACAAAGCGCGTTTCGGCGATGAAGTATATATTTGCTGTTACCAATTATAATATTCTAGCGCCTGGTCTCAATAGATCTACCCCCTCCCCCCCCCCCACCAGGCGGATCAATCATAACGCACGTTGGTGCGCTATTATATAGTGGAATCTGGCCTTCAAATTCGGGCATATTGCCATTGAATTGGATAGCAAGGCAACAAGTTGACCAAAGGTAATCCATTAGTCGACCTACTAGGCAATCATGCTTGTCGGATGGGTTGAGCAGGAAATTTTTCCAATTTGGAGATCGGCTTGGCGATCTCCGTAATAACTCCGCCGTAGTTAACGGAGCCGACCTTTTGCAGATAACGGTGGAGCTGAATTTGCGTTGCCTGATCGTCCCGAGGTGAGAGCTAGGAGGTAGCGCTTATTTAAGGCAACCGTTTTGCGCTCAATTTCAGTCCATGTGCTCAACCCACCGAGCGCGAGACGGGCTCGGGCCGAACGCCTCCCCGAAGTACTGTGTTTCCCGGGTTACCTCCATACCCTCGAAAAGCATAATGCTCACGACATAGAACGGCTGCTCGTCGTATGTGAGAACTAGTTCGCTGATCCACATATCGTCGCCGCCGAGAATGCGCCGCACGGAGAAGCGTTTCGCATTCGGCTGGGCGGCGCGTGACGCCTGGATGCTGTCTCGGCCTCGAATGCGCTCGCCCGATTGTGGATACTCGAGAATCGCATCAGCTCGGTATAGCTTGTGTTCCGTCACGAAATCGTTAGCGTCAGAGGCCGCCCAGTGGCGTTGCAGAGCGTCCCGCACGTCGTCGTCCCGCATGGTGATCTTTTTCTCGTGGATGTGTTGCGGCAACGCCAGCGATAAGATAGGCTGGCGAGCTGGGCTGTCGAATTCTTTACGAGATGCACTTTATGCTGTATGGTTTCCGGCTGTGGTGGCTGTTGTTTGGTACAGGTAGTCTGGGCGCACGGATTGGTAGAACAAGTAGATCAGCCGACGTGGTGGCTGCTCGTACCAAGAGCCTCGGATATCCTCACACAGATGCTGGCGTAGGCGATGACGTGGTTATTGTATAACGAGCCCGCCGAGGGCGGGGGCGGGGCAGGCGGATCTGGTGGGACAGGCGATTGTGGAGCTATATACTTTTTCGCGCGGAGGGAGCTTCTTCGACTTCCGGGTTATCCTAATATCATGTCCCGGCCTTGGTATATTGTCACCCGCAAAGTTCAGAATGGGACTGCAGCTGTGGTGTGTGGCTTCATCTTGCCCTATCACAAACTGTTGACCCTGAACAACTACCACGATGGCGGAGTGTCAGTTGTTAGATATGCTTGGTGCTGGACAGGGTAGAAGTCAAACCAGGTTATGCGACGGTGGCGGCGATAATCGCGTTCCGGATCTTCGAGACTAGGTTTGGTATGTTATCTTCCCACAGCCGATTGTGGATGTTCACCATCCCCGTCTGTCCAATGCTAGAATCAGCCGTCTGCCGTCGCAAATTCATCGGCTTAACGATTATGGCTGTATCAATGCATGAATAGTGCGGGCACGTTCTAACGCTATGCCGAGCCAATTCGACCCCGAACATTGGTGGGACTGGCCGCTGCAGCACTGCGAAGGCAACGACGCACGGCATCGAACGCCCAAACCGGTCAAAAAACCGATCTATTGCGGGAGCGACGCGCGCCCGAAAACCACCGCCCCCCACGCGACAACCCTCTAACCCTCACCTGCACGGGGGGCCTGATGTACGAAACTGGCTGCTCGTGGCCTGCCGGTTTCTAAACCTAGGGTACGAAACTGGTTACTCGTCAAGCGTTAGCTAGCGTGCTGGGTTCTAAGAGTGGCTACCCTCTCGTAGAAATCGTAGCTCAGGCTGGCTGCGGTGCGTACCTATCTTTTTAATAAGGCGCGTGTAGTCCGTACGACTAGCAGGACCCGCAAATAGACCAACTCGTCGACAAACGTCATTTTTCCGTAATTGTCCCAGTGCGTGGGTGCAAGGTGCATCTATCCCCTCCTGCTCGCGAGACTCTAATAGCTGGCCAAATCTAAACTATCATTCCAACAGTGTTTCGACCATCAAAGGACATTTATGCCACGTAATTCGAAGCTCTTATCGCCTGGACGGCCTTCGCCGTTTGAGGGAGACCGTCGCCTCGCGCTCGATGATGATACTTGCCATGGCCCACTCCCCTTCTTCAACTCAACGCAAGCTCGCTTTCGAATACAACGGGACGACGGTACGCCGTATGACTACGGTATCGAGGAATCGCGGATACTCGGACGCCGTGCTGCGCTACACTGGCGTGCTCGAGATAATCGAAAAGGTTAGTATAGATATGTTAAGACGAACAGCGGCCCACGCAAAGTGTATAAGTTCTAATCCCCGTCAGGGCGACATGTCCTCCTGATCAACAGCCGTGACTCGAGCCCTCCTGCCGCTGCGACGGCGACGCTCACCGCCAGTCTCAAGGGCATTGCGCGCATGTTCACAGAATGCCCCTACTGGGACATTTCATACCTGGTGGCTGTTTTCTTCGCGACGGGTTGTTTGGCTTTTATCGCGTGCGGACTTTTCTTCTGGCTACCTCTCGTGGCTCCTGGCTCTGAGTTCCACGGTGAAAGTACGATCGCCGGCGGTATCACAGCGTTTATTGGCGCTACTCTCTTTGAAGTCGGGGCCGTGTTGCTCGTCCTTGAAGCCTGCAACGAGAATCAGTCCGGATGCTTCGGCTGGGCTGTACACGAATTGTTCGCGAACCACGAAGGTAGCAATGGAGACGCAAATAGGCCAAGGCTCTTGATGCTTGAAAGCCCGAACGATTGCAAGCACCATCACCAACGTGGTCGCAAAGGCGAGCCACTACTACAGCCGCAATCCCATCGCAAGTGGAAATGGTGGCCCTCTTGGAACGAAATAAAAACGCATTACATCCATGAGATGGGCTTTGTGGCGTCTGCATCTCTCGCAGTTGGCGCTACTGTATTCTACGTATCCGCAATCTGTTCACTACCAGGGATTTACGAGAACATGAGTCTTGGTCTGGCTAGGGGCCTATATTGGCTAACATACCTTCTTGGCGGAGTCTTTTTTATCTTCTCGTCAATATTATACATGGTCGAGACACAACCTAATTGGTATACCCCAGCGCCTTGGCTATTAGGATGGCATGTAGGGTTTTGGAATTTAGTTGGTTCAGTTGGGTGGACGCTTGCTGCGTCTTTCGGATACTGTACTAGCAGCGGATGTCAGTACGAATCGAACTTGACACTAATTTGGGCCTCGACTGCCTTTCTTATAGGAAGTTTGACCCAATGGTACGAAGCGCTTAATAAATATCCGGTAGAAAGAGACAAACTTGGCTAAGTTATGAGAGAATTTTATTTGTACGGAATTGTAATAACCCAGAATCACAAAAGGGCCATTTTCAGATTAGCTGGACAGTCAGGAATAAGCAGATCAAGAACTGGGATTGATACAAAACTGAAGCTTGACTTTATCAAGCTTTACGTCAGAGGTGCGCCATATTTAAGACAGTAACTCACACGTAACTACCATCTAATACGCCAGCCTATAACGATACTATACTTCGTCGTTAGATTTCTTTACAGTAACCTAGAAATCTAACAGACTCTACCCTATATCGTTAATAGTAGGGTACGTATTTTAGATAGTAGTTATCTACGGAGTCTACTATGAAGTCCCTATATATAAGAGATAGCTTAATAGACTCTGCGTTAACCTCACCCCACGATCCTAGCACTTATCGCCTTCCTTAGTATTAGCTATCGACAAACTATAACCAAAAGCGCCCCTATATCGCGTCTATCGCGTTAAAATATAAATAAACCATATAGCATAAATCCTTACTATAGCGCGATTCCGCGTATGCGATTTCTATCCCCCTAACCTACCATATATTACGTCGCTACGCCGCCGTCACCCCCGCCCGCCTGCTAGCGACCCATCCGTGAAAACAACGCGAAGTCCCCGCCTTCGCGCCCTTTAACCCTCCTCCGCCACCTGGCCCCCGATCATTGCATCCAAACCTTTGCCACTTCTACAATGTAGCTCTATCTTAGCATTCTACCTATTAAGAAGATTTGATATTCTGCTTCAAGATTCTATATGTTAGCTCTACTTCACCTTCGCTTTAATATAATGCATATTGGCCCTGCTTTCTGCACGACGTTTCTCCTAAGGTTAGAGGCATAACCACTTCTACATTGTGCATATTTAGAATTTATTTAAGCCTAACTATAGATACTTAAGAGCTATTTAAATCTAAGTATCGTATGTACCTAAGCCTAGCCCAAATACCTTTGCGCTATGCTGTGACATTCCGGTACAATACCTAAAGGGAGAGCGATTTAGATACTAACATAAGACTGTAAAATATAGTAATAACAAATAAAGAAGTAGAATATGTTTATATTAGAGTTAGCCTAGTGGTTAGGCCTATTATTTTCAGGTGGCCTTTTATCTTCCGTTTGCTGATTTCCCTCTAACTCTTTTGCAGGAATATCTGTTTTTTCAGTCTCGGCGGCTTTCCCATTGCTTCCAGTCGGTCTTTCACCTTCCGTTTGACGATTTTCCCCTCCTAATTCTCCTGCAACGGTGCCTGTGGTTTCGTTCTCGGCAACTTTCCTATGTTTTCCCATCTTAAATACTACAATTGCTAGCCAGCATCGGTTACATACGAATTCAGGCGCTCCGAAGCCTTTTCTAGCGCTAAAATATAGATAATGTTTCGTATTTAAGCTACTTCGGGTTTACTTATATAGGCGATATCTTTATATAATATTAAATACGAGTAGGGACTAGCCTATATAATTATATTTTGCATTATCGGCAAGGAATTAGATACATTAGAGTAACTAAGTACCTTACTTATCCTTTCAAAAATACTATCTTGTGGAAGGACGTAGCTATTCAAGGCCAAGTCAAAATGGATAAAAATGGACATACCCTAAACTCTAGGCACGCCTGTGGTTGTCTCGAATCTGGCGGCACAGGATGGGAATTCTGACGTGGCGAAGCCATAGCTCTCAGAAGCAACCCAAGTCGCTGGATGTCCCTGTGATAGCGGAGGAATAACATTCCTCGCGATGGACTGCTAGCTAGATTCCCAAGATAATTAAGCCGTGCCGGCGTACCAGTACGTACCGTTATACGTGAAAGTGTTCTTTTCCTTATTATCTCGCCGCGTAGCGGGTGGTGTTAGAAAAACCTTGTAGTCGCTCAATGAGTCATAGCTCCATGGTCGACTGCGAGAGTGCGACGGTGCTGTGTACAGGTGGAATCACTCCGAACTGGACCTCTGTCTGATTCCATGTTCCGGTAGTTGATTTGGAAATGTAGAATGCAAATTAATCCGAAGCTGTGTATGGCCAGTAAGTTCGTAATATACCGACGGAGTCGCCAGGATAGGATGATTATGATCAAGTTGAAGGAGTGGACTCGACATCGGACGCGTAGAGTCAAAAATCGTTAGCCCTTGGTCTTCTGGATGTCGGAGATCAATGTGTACCACGAGTAACTTTCCAAGAGCAAGTGGGGGAGGAAGTACGATAGGAGGTCCAGGAGGTTATTTGTCGCAGGACGAGAAAGGCCATGTTAGTTGAGGTCGTTAACGGAGAGGGCGCAGAGAGCCGTGTCAATACAACCATAGTGGGTCGCCAGGCCAAACTCCATTTGGCAAAGGAGCTTGTCTGCCCCTGACATTGGGGGCCAGTCCAGATGGGTTATTTACATGTATCCCGGGTGCTAAGCCAAAAGGTTGTGTTAAGTCCAGCGCAACGTCGCTTCACATATTGGCTCCCTCAGCCAGGGATTCACATTCTGCTTGGCAATCATCTTCACGCCGAGGGACGTTTGCCCCAGGAACGCAATCTCGTACTTTAACTTGACCCAGACTTCGAGGAACATATCCTGCCTATGTGTAGTGAAATGTGCCGCTATCCCCGCGAGTTTGTAAATTAGAGTCAGCTGCCGACCAATTGCTCCTGGAGGGAGACTTTGGCGCCTTTCTGGCGATAAGTCCTGCACAGCGCCGTGCAGCCCTCCATGTTCAGTAACGTAATAACTGAAGTCGGTAGCGTCTAATTCTTGCTCTAGGATTTGTCTCATCTCAGCTTTAAAGTCGACGCTCTGTTGTCGCCAGGCACCGTCAAAGAATGACGAGAGGTCGTTTGATAGAACCGAGTTCAGATTATCACGATCCGCTGGAGGCAATATGGAACGGGCCTCCCCTAGAATCCAGCCTAGCATATGAGTTCGAAAGGGTACCGCCTGGAATTCAGCCTGGCGCGCGAGTTCGAAAGGCTACCGCCTGGGATTCGATTGGCTTCGCTACTTATATCCAATGTTTATTGAGGATACAAGTAGGATGCAGGTTGCACTAACGCCCACGGATTCCACACTGACGCCCTACTGATGCCACCCTGACGCCCCTCCCCGCCATCCCACCCACGATAAGTACCTTGCCATTTCCACTCGCTGTTTCCACCCAAACACAGCGACACTCTGTTACAGGGCTCACCCGTACATATCGACGGTATTCTCAGCACGATGACGGCGCCCAAGCCCACCGTGTACCTCATCCGCCACGGCGAGAAGCCACCCGACGATGATGAGATCGGTCTCAGCGCGGAGGGCTTGCAGCGCGCCCAGTGCCTGCGCCAGGTGTTTGGCGCAAGCTCTTCGTACGACATTGGATACATCATGGCCCAGGCGCCCAAGGCGGGTGTGTTAGCGCTGCCGATCCCTTATAATATACTTGCGTGGCAGCTGACCTGATACCACCAGACGGCACGCGCTCTCGCCCTCGGGACACAGTGGCCCCGTTGGCCGCCGATCTGGGCATCCGGATCGACCTGTCGTGCGACCGCGACGACGAGCGCTGCGTCAAGGGCGTGGTCAAAGGATACAATGGCAAGGGCAACATTCTTATCTGGTGCGTGCCAGGCGAGCCATCCCTCTGCTGGTTGTCGCTGACGGACGGCGCAGCTGGGAGCACAAGGAGCTCAAGCGCATTGCCGAGGCACTTGGTGCCAAAAATACGCCCGATTACCCCCACAACTCGTTCAATCTCATCTGGACTCAGCCGGCGCCGTACACCGAGATTGCCGAGGTATCGTCCGAGGACTGCCCTGGGCTGGACGAGTAGTTAATTTCATTCTACGGATACCAACATCAGAGCTGAGATTATTGCCGGGGCTGGGTTTGTCCTCGCGCGGGATCGGCTAAAATTCAAGATCCAGACATGAAAGCTACCGCAGCGGCCGGCAGCCAACCATATCAAGGCAACGCGAACCATTCTAACCGATGCGAAATCATGTAACTGACACATTCATCTGCCTAATTCCCCTCTCACCGCAGGTCCATGCCCGCCATGCACGGGAGGTCCGGACTTTGTCGAGCATCGCCTCTCACTGTCCCGCAGCGGAAGATGAAGATATCTCGATTAAAGCTGGTACGATCTGAACTTGTTTGATCTGCAAATGATTGGATAGTGATATATATGACGCCAACAAGAGCGAACCACAATTCTCCTGACTCGAAGACAAGGAAGCTTGCCATGGCTAAATGACTGGCGTTTTGTTCAACCAACGGCGAATCCATCGTCGGCTGTCCAGTGGAAATGTCGCATAGGACCGCAGCCATCGTATTCGTTTCTTTCATCACAACATTCACCACGACAATCACCACGACAGTCACCACGACAGTCACCACGACAGTCCCACCCGAAGTCATTGTGAAGCAATCTTGTGATAAAACTTCGACGTGCCGCGGAGTGTCCCAGTTTGCGCGTCGTCCACCAGCGACTGATGCTCACGTGAGACCATGGAGTTCACTCTACACCTACCATGGCGGCCACAGCCGCAATACGTTTCAGCGGCGTGTTCCGGCACGGAAATCTTACTGGCTCGTCCTAGAGTACCCAGGTGGCACGCCAAACATAGGTGACCTTGGCCGCACAACGAACGTAGATTAACCTGGCTGCATGTGCGCCTCGTCTGTCTCTTGAGTTCGGAGCAGGCGAACGATATTTGCGACTCAACACTGGCGCGGCCGAGGTCTGCAATCTTGCCATAAGCGTTTATGATGCGTGCAAACAGAGACTGGGGCCCGACCTCGAAGAATGATCACATATGGCTGAACTATGGCAGGGAAATGACCATATTCGTCAGCGGAATAATGAACGTCCGTCGACCCGCAACATAGACTCGTCGGCTTCCTGATTGAATCGACGTTACTAGATTTCTTCGGATGGAATACCAAGCTCTTTACACCCCCCTTTTTTCGGCCCTTGTGAGAAATAGCTGTCCAGCGCCCGCCTGGTATGATACCCGATCGACCTCGGCGCCACCTGCATCTTTAAGTACGAGTTCGCCGTTACGGCTATTAGCAAGATGATAATCCGGCCCAACGTCAAAATCTCTCTTTGAACCATTCCCATGAAGCAGCACGTCAGGTAGCTGCCTCGATATACCATCCTGGTTCTGTATGGTCCACCCATCGAGCGAAGCTGTGTCGTTTGCGGGGTTGACGAGTCTCACAGTGTCATTGAACCTCGCATTGTCGTTGACAAAGGCCGAGTGAATCTGCACGCCGCTCAATCGCCCAGGAATTACTGGTCTGGTGAGCATCATTGGTGGCGGAGCGCCTATGAAATCGCGCAGCATCTGCGTCGCGTCGCCTTGTGCAGGGTTTCCGTCCTCGTCTGTGTCGGATGCCTGCCCGGCAAAGGCGATGAAAAAGTATCTCCACTTGCCATCAGGCAATCGCATGATGATACCCCCATCCTGGCCACGGCCGTTCTCATCATACCAGTCTGGGTTCCGGGCGTAGTTTCCTTGGTTCATGTGCGTTTGATGGATGCCTCCGCCGCTGTCGGAATAGTACTCCCCCCACATGAACAGCGTCGAGTTCTTGAAGTTGGCCGAATTTGCGTCAAAAAAGGCATCCAGGTCATCCGTGATGTCGTTGCTGGGGCCAGGAACATTGGTGTCGCGGATGGTTCCGGCGCGAATATCCAGGAACCCATCGTGAAGGAAGTCAAGCGGCGGGGGATTCTGACTGGGCTTCATGCCGTCAAGGTTTTCAAGAGCCTGGATGATACTGGCCCCAAAGGTGGTCTCGGTGGTCAGCTCACCGGTCCAAAAGACAAGGCGATGATCGATGTGGTCCGTGGACCGAACGTTAATATCGGCAAGGTGGTGGCCGTCGTCATCAGTGAAACTGAGCCGGCCATGAGGACTTCTTTTGTCACCACCACGGGCTTGCCTTGTGTCCCACCCAACTGGGTTGACCTGCCAAACAACGTACGACTTTTTCAGAGGCATGGTGACAATGTGAGAGTGAGTATCAAAGGCCTAGCGGGATTACGACAAAAGCACAACAGTAACCGCACTCGGGGCCTCAGGTGGCAGTGGCGCTCCAGTGTTTTTGGCGAGTGATGTATGTTTGGCCAAGGTTGAGAGACCTAGCCTATATATATCAATCGGCTCGCATTTAGCAACTTTCCAGCGGTTAAGACAGTAAGGAAAGGCTGGGGCACGTCTGGGCACAGTTCCTACAAGCAGCTATCAGTCACGTCATTTTCCAGCTGAAAAAGTATTAATCTTCTTCAAGGGGTTGTACTAGATGAGCTGAAAACTACCTCTGAACTTACTGCGGGATTGTGGCGAACGTTTACATGCTCGTGCGGTCTAGATTTTGATCGAA
The DNA here is from genome assembly GCA_001600555.1 of Albophoma yamanashiensis. Taxonomy (NCBI): domain Eukaryota; kingdom Fungi; phylum Ascomycota; class Sordariomycetes; order Hypocreales; family Ophiocordycipitaceae; genus Albophoma; species Albophoma yamanashiensis. Next base: position 18,749 of record BCKH01000006.1, on the reverse strand, counting down.
TAGCTCTGGCGTAAAGTATTGATAAATCTGTCTTGAGCCACAGACGACATTGCTTCTCTCTTTTGCCACCTTTAAACTGTAAAATCTGCTTTGGTTGATCGCATGCTAGAAACTTCACTATCAGCGGTCAAACTTCACTTCAGTTATGCATGGTCTCGTTTAATCGCAACATAACGTAAACACAAAAAGCTAAGCCTCGGTGTATTTAGCCCCGTTTTATATTAAGAAACGTTTTTATACGACGACTGATTGGCAGGACCGGTCTACATAATTTGTTGAAGCCTAGAAGCCAAGTTAGAGTATAAGTGCATTAATGTTTGAAACCTAGGCGCCATCATTCCTACGTGATTACCGAGAAGAACGGATCGAGAAGAGAGTAGGTTGCCACCATGACGTTTTTTTGAAAGCCGTTATTGTGGGGCAACGCCTTTCAGATTCTCGTAAGACCCAGGCTTGCCAGGGATTGATCGTGGATTCTGGGAAAGCGACTGTGACAGAATACATATGCCCTTGACCGCTAAAACGTGGATCCGCCTCCAGTCCTGCCGTTGGGCTGGGGTCGCAATTGGCTTATTCTTCGCACAGCCGATTCTGGATTCCCCGTCTGTCCAAAGCCAGAATCGGCCGTCTGCCGTCGCACATTATGAGTCAAGCCGATTATGGCTGTATCAATGCATGAATAGTGCGGGCACGTTCCAACGCTATGCCAAGCCAATTCGACCCTGAATATTGGTAGTACTGGCCGCTGCAGCACTGCGAAGGCAACGACGCACGGCATCGAACGCCCAAACCGGTCAAAATCCGATCTATTGTAGGAGCGACGCGCGCCCGAAAACCCCTGCCCCCCACGCGACAACCGTCTAACCCTCCCCCACACGGAGCGGGTGATCATTGCATCCAAGCTTTTGCCACTTCTACAACTTAGCTCTATCTCAGTTTTCTACGTCTTAAGAAGATTTGATATTCTGCTTCAAGATTCTGTATGTTAGCCCTATTTCACCTTCGCTTTAATGTAATGCATATTGGCCCTGCTTTCTACACCACATTTCTCCTAAACGTTAAAGGCATGGCCATTCCTACACTGTGCATATTTAGAATATTTAAGCCTAAACTTAGAGGCTTAACAGCTATTTAAGTTTAAGTATCCTATTAACCTAAACCTAGTACTTAACATATCCACCCTTCTAGCCTATCCGTTATCCACCCGCTCGTGTGCATAAGAGACGTTTTCCGCTGGGACATAGATGGCGCATAGCCCTGTCCCATAATAACCTTATCGTCCATCTTACAGAGATCCTCAACAAATGACCACATGGCACAGTCGGTCCATGCCCTGCAGGCCGCTTCACAAGCCTCGACCGACTCCCATGCTTTCTTCCATAGGACCCCGTCATACGTAGCGCCGTCCTTAGGAGCGGTTGCCCACTCCCTGTTAGCCGAAGAGATCTCGTACAGGCTGGCCATGTTATCCCACCACTGGGCGGTTTTTTGGATCTGAGGCAATATCATGCTCCTGAAAAAGTCTCGGTATAGTAATGGAGCCTAAAAATGTGGTAAGAAAAAGGTGCGGAGTGAATAAGGGGGTGAGCATACATTAAAGTCCCAACGCCTCTCTAGCTCAAAGTATCGAGCGACGTCGCGGTTGTGGACCTTGTGCCATGATAGCAGGGGTTGACACCAGTTGCTCCTGCTAAAGGCGAATGTCCAGTGCACAAGGGGGTTAAAGCCCCAGGTGAACTTCTCGTCACCGCCATTCTCTCCGAAGCGAATCCCTTGGTCCCTCAGTGCGAGACCGAGCACCTGGTCGCCACAGCAGTGCTCCGCCACATATGAGTGGTAATCCTCCACTAAACTCTGGTTCTTGCCAAATGACTCTTCCCACGCGCCCCGCGATAGCACAAAGCCTGCACCGCCGTGGGCAAACACGGCATCAGACTTTGCAGCATAGCTGCCGAGGTAGTGCTTCTTCTGCCAGTCGAAGCCCGCCAAGAACTTGCGGATATTTGGAAGAAACAAGTACGTGTCGTCCTCCATGTAGACATACCACTTGACTCGTGGCCAATTTCGACCGGCATGCTGCATGAGCGGGATGAACTTGTACTTGTCGATGGTCCAACCGCCGACCGGGCCCCAGTCGTCGCCATCAACGCCGGCGGCCTCACTGTAGTAGTTATGGGCGACGTATTCTGACTGCTGCCGGTACACGTCAAAGTCGGCCGACTCCTTGGTCTCATGCGTCATGTTGGCGAGGGCGTCGATGACTGTGAAGGAGCCGATGGTTTCGGCATTGTCCGAGTAGATGACAATGTTCGACGGGGAAATACGACTGTCGGAGAGCGTCGTAGTGAGATGAATGAGCAAGCGCTTCCACATGGACGTACCGCCCGTCTTCATGATGAGCAGAATGTCATCCTCTCCGAGTTTATTCGGTGTCACGAGGGGCACCGAAGATGGCTCGCTGTGTGTGTGGGTTTCAGTGTGTGCCACCCCGCGGTCAGTCGCCTTGGGAATGGGATTTCCAAAGTTTTCGACAGTCGGGTCAATCAAGGTGAAGACTAGGATGATGCATATCGCGATGGTTATCGCCGGCACCAGTCGGTTATTCTTGTACGTGACAGCCATTCTCGCGTGAGATGCTGCGCATGAGACGACGAAATCCATTCATGAAAAAAGACGAATCCCATGAGGGAGATCCATTCCTCTTGCGGAGCTCCGTCAGCTTCACTGCGTCAGCGACCATTTACTGCGTCAGCCGCCATTTTCCGTGCCGTTTCTGCATCGGACTTTTACCAGCACAGGTTTGCCCCTGAATGGTGACCCCACTCACGGACCGTTCTACCTGTAAGCGCGCTTCTGTGGCGGAGCGTTGAGGCTTGCAGGGTCTCCGATGGCATGCCGGAAATTAGGTAGGACAGAGTGCGGAACCAGCTTGCCAGCCGGCGCTACATGGCCGTTCGAGATCGCGAGTCTCTCGGCGGTTGCTCAAAGAGGAAAGTCCCACACAAGGCAAGCTCGTGCAAAAAGTCGCCCTCTAGTCTGTGGGCTCAATCCTCCCATGTGCCCGACGAAACCTTCACTTGACGACTCGTGAGAAGAAAACTCGAGGTTGTCAGCGTCTGCAGTCGCTCGTTTCATTCCGCAGACATGATTCTCGAGTCGTGAAGCATTACACACGAAATGGCCGTCGCGAGGGGTTATCACTCGGATAGTACGGGCGCAGCGGCCAGCCCGCGTCCAGTATCACTATTGCGCAAGGTGCTGAACGTGGCCGGTTGTATCGTGTGCCTCCCGATCTACTGGATCGCCACCGTTCACTGCCGTTGGCCAGTGACACTCGACCTCATTCTCACAGTCGCCCTCACGGAGCTCACACGATATGTCAATGAGGGGAGACGCATGACCTACTACGATGAGGCCTGGGCCCCAGTAACGAGCGAAGATATGGACCCGGAAAAAGCTGCGCTGCAGCTGGAGCTTTTGGCGCCTCCTGCCTCCAGGCTGGACTGCATGGCTGCCGTGGTGGGATGGCGCGAAGACCCAGCGCTATTCACCAGGGCATTAGAGAGCTACAAGACGACGAAGGGGTGCGCGTTTCTCATGGTCGGAGTTGATGGCGACGAACTCCAAGACCGCGACATGGTTGATGTCTTTAATCTGGTAGGTCGTGGTCCGCCCCCCTCAATCAGCAAAGCCCTAACGGGTTGCAGGTCTACCCAGAGCGGTCTGCCACCATCCAGGTGCCAGAGCCGCTTGGCGAGGTCGCTCAGCGTGTCCGTGAAGAGCAGATCTCCATCCGCCGCAGACGAGGCCAGGGCATTGACGATGACGAAGTGGACCGGATCACGATGGAGCACTGTGCACAGCTCGCGCGCACTCTCCTCTCGCAAGCCGATATTACATTCAGTGGCCCCAATGCCATCCGCCAGCTCTGCATACGACAGCGCCACCTGCACAAGAAAGGCATCATGTTCTCCACCTACGTCTTCTCCCTGGTCATCGCCGAGGTGCTGGGCATCGAGTTTCTCTGGAGCTCCGACTCGGATACCATTGTTGCCGAGGACTCGTTGAGCAGGACAGTTGACATGGTGGCTGCGGACCCCACCGTCGGGGGTGCGAGCTCGGCCTTGGTCGTGCACAACGGCCAGGAGACGACGATAACGAAGCTCGCCGAGACGGTGTACTGGGGTGAGCTTTACCTCACCAGGTCACTGCCTGCGGCGACGGCGACGAGCGACTGTCAGAGTGGGCCGAGCACACTGTTCCGTCTCGCTGCCCTGCCGCCGATATTAGTTCCCTGGTATCTGCAAACCATATTCGGGAAACGCATGGTGCGAAATGTCCAACCGCTCGAGGTCGCCCAAGCTGACAGCTGCAGATCATCAACGAGGACCGTCACCTCACGACTAACCTCCTTCGGCGTGGTTGGCGCGTAGTGTTTGCCTCCGATGTCCTGACGTCCACCGACACGCCAACAACGCTGGCACGCTGGCTCCGCCAGCAGGTCCGCTGGGCCAGGGCGACGCACATCGAATCCCTCCTTCAGCCGCGAGTCTACACAATGAACCACCCCCTGCTGTTCTACAGCATGTCCAAGCGGGAGTTCGGCCCCGCGATCGCTTTGGTCGCTGTGGTGTACTACTTTTTCACCTCGAGGCAGCTCATTGCTATATCTGTGTCGGATCTGCTACTGCGCTGCCTGGTTGCGTTTGCATACAATGTTCTGCGCAATCCGCACCGCCTGAAATCGAGCTCCCTCAAGTGGGTGGTGCCAGGGATGGCATTCTACCACATCCCACTCCCTGCCGTGCATGTCTGGAGCATGCTAACTCTGACGGCGGATGGCTGGGGCACGAGTATGAGGGCGAGTAGCGAGCGCGCAAGGAAAGACAGTGTCAGCCAGGCGTGGTTCGAGACGGGGTTCTTCGTCGCATGGATGGGTATCGTCGCAGGATGCTTTGCCAGATGGTTCAGCGAGCATTTGATCATTATGGATTGGGGGCAAAAGAGTACTTTCTTTGCTGGCAGCATTATTCTCGCCTGTTATACGGCCTGGCGAGTAACGATATATAAAACGTCTTACTAATTTTAGGGAAGATATAACGGTTTGGGTTCGGTTCATAAGGGATGAACCTAATAACTATCATTCCGCGTACTGTCTGTTTCTCGCTCCCATTTTCGCTGAAACGGCATTCCCCTGCCGGTTTCGGCCCCTGCCATTGGCTGTCGCCTGTTTCACCGACCTCTCCGTCCTTTTTCGCAGAACATGGTCGCTCGTCCAGCCCCCGGGAGACGGAACCCCGCCGAGCCTGCCCCACTCACAGCGGAACGGCCCCGAATGTCTGGGCGCGGACCAAGAAATCATGGATTGAGACCCAATCCAGGGGACAATTGGTACAGTAGGGTTAGGTCGGACACTAAAAGGTAGCTAACTGAAAATCCATCATTTCAGGAGGCCATGACTGTGAGGATGCGAAGCTTCTACTCGCCGTGTGTCCCGGTGGGATTACCTACAGTTTCCCTTCTCTATATACCCAAGCAACTTTTCCCAAAGATCCAATATCCCTATGGGGGCTTGTACAACAAATTTGAGCAAAAGAAGATACCAAGCCATGACCTAAATATCCCCTCTACTCAGCTTGTATCCAAGAGATGTGTTCTTCCTTTCAAAAACCCCATTGCTGCCGCCTTTGATGAAAAGAATGGCAATAGATATAATAACGTCGCCTTTCCAGTCCTAGTAGTCTATAAGACTTACAATAATGCCTGCAATACCACTTGATTGAAAGAAGACATGGTTCGCCGGAAGTATTGTATACACGATACATGTCCAGAGTTCTATGAAAATATCCAATATGATATAACCTAACCTTTGTGACGGGATTGTGACATTTATCCACGTATGCTTCTCTTTCAACGAAGGTATGCAGTCGACACGACGCCACGTCCAGGCCTTTTTGTACACAATCAGGACATCGATAGGTCGATATTGATAAAACCGAAGCTCCTTAAAGTGTGCTGTACGTAATTTCCTTACTGAAAACTCGACTTGCGGCATATGCCGAGTATGGAATCTGTATAATTCCTAACTATGATAATATTTGTCGTCTGGCAGCTGACGTGTGAAATATATGGAGGTTTAAAGTGCGCTAGCATAACATAGTTAGCCATAATTCGGGCGATTAAATGTTTGGTGTACGGAGTACTCCGTAGTGGGGTCCGAATTAAGTGTCTGTAAAAAAATATTTGGCCTGCGTTGTGGCTGGTGCCTGCGAGTACTGTTGGTCGACTGAGTTTGGTATCCTGTTGCTCTGCCTCATCTTCCTCTCGATCCGCGAATTTCCAGGGCAGCACAAAACACAAATTGTCCTCGTGATTCCATTATGGGGCCAGAATCAACAAGAAGCCCAAAGTCTGCGGATAAACTTCCTTCTTCCCATCAAGGGAAGCGTTGCGCAGCTGGTCGTAAAATATCACCTTCAACCGTGAGAAATACGGAGCCCAGGACTGGATCTGAAAGAACGCTGGTTGGCCCTCGTACCAAGACCCGTTGCCCTGACGCCCGTCCGCAGGGCGCCATGCAAGCTAGCAGGGATACCGTAACGCCAAGAGGCTGGCAGGGATACCGTCACGCTGAAGGCCGGCGCGGATTGGTCCTGCCTCTGGCCGGGCTTACAAGGGTGCTCTGTACATCGTGCTATGGGCCACGGCAATTATCACTGAAGCACTCAACTTTTAACTTCCAGCGTCAATAGAATCGTTTTAAAGTGCTGCACGGCGAAATAAATGGCTGAGGGAATGCTTAATAACGATCTCTTTCTAAGGGTCCAATTGCATCGTCCTCCGATGGCTGAATATTCTTGGAATTTAATGCGAGGCCAAGAGCTTGGCGAACCAACAACCCAACACGCACCCGCCAGCACCTCCGACGATTTACGCGGGCGCGAGGTACCCTACCGGGGGGGGGGGGGGGGGGGGGGGTTAGTGGGTGCAGGAGGCCGCGCCAGCTAGTGACAGGGTTCCGCCGGTTGAGTCACGCCGATTGGCTCATCATCTGCGACCCTGGCTTGCCTGGTTCTCTAGGCATTAATCTTTCTCTCCAATCGCTTCCACGACGTGCACGCATCGCTGCGCTCTATCTCGGTCGCTAGCATTAATAGCTTCGCGGGGTGGGCATAGCATCACTTTTAATGCACGTGTCCTCGTAGGTGCTCAATTATATCTAGTATTAATGCCCGCGGCTCCTATGCAAACATTGTCGCATCCACAGCGTGCTTCACCGAGTCGAGCTTCAATCCCAATCGCAATTCGTCGAGGGAAAAAAGTAGTTTACCATGGAGATTAAACGTGTACCACGCATCACCGAGGCAGACATCGCCGCGTGTGACTTTTCCTTCTCCATATCTGAAGTTATCGCCAAGCCGTACCATTACCTCACGATGGACCAACCCGTCGCGACCATCTCCGTGCCTGCTCGCAAGAAGTCGTACGGCTTTGCCGAGGAGGACTTTGATGAGCCTGGAGACGTGGAGAAAGTCATCCTCGCACTCATCGAGCCCAGTGATGCCAGCAGCGAGAGCAAGGGCCGCATCCTGGGTTACGCGTTCGCCTTCAAGGACTGGAACGGCATGGCGACGCTCAACACCATCGCGCTGGACGCCAGCCTCCGCGGGAAGGGCCAGGGCAAGAAGCTGTTCGCTGCTGTAGTGGAGTGGGCGAGGGAGCTGGGCGTCAAGGGGATACGGGTCGAGACGCAGAGCAACAATGTGGCCGCATGTCGGTTCTATAAGAAGCAGGGGCTCGCGTTTGGTGGGTACGATGAGTTTCTGTATAGGGCGATTGATGAGCGCAAGATGGAGACGGCCTTGTATTGGTATTACATGTTGGACGGGGAGGAGGAGACGGATGTGAAGCACTCGTAACGGAATATGTCACCTAGTAGCAATTGTCAGGGACAGAGTTAGGCTTAAATAGCTCCTAAGCCTTTGGATTTAGACTTGAAAAATATAAGATTTTAACTCTTAAGGACTTTATAGATTTTATTTCATTAGTTTTCTAGCGATAGCTCTATTAGTATATATTAAATATATACGGATCACGTTGAAAGCCGGGTCGAAGTTATGTTGCTCCTTATCGTAATTATATATGGCTTAAGTCGAATATATATGCTAGGCCTACTATCTATTATTGGTAGTTGGTTTGCGGCGGAGGCTTAGACGGTAGCGGGCGCGTGGACTCTCTAGTATTGTGTCGCGGAACGGAGCCCGATTCTATCGTAGCTAATCGTTTCGGTGAACTCTACCCCCGGCATTCTCCCCTGCTATCCATGCCATGAACGAGTACGGCAAGGACGGGAAAGGCTTGATCAACTTTATAGAATCGCTTTGGAGAGTTCTACGACATGCTATTCAAGATCCCCAAGCAGAACCTGTAATCATCGTCCGTGATGCGCTGGACGAGTCTGACGAACATGAGTTTGCCGACCTCGTGACGGAGATTGAGCGTCAATTTTGTATTGACCAAACTGGCTATGGCGAATTGAAATATATTCTAACTGAAACCTTTTCTGAATATCCGTATACCAGGGGAGTAAGGGTCGGAAAACATTAGCCAGGAGGTGAACCGCGTCATTTCCCATAGGGTCGATCAGCTGTCGGAGCAGAAGTTACTTTCACACCAAATCAAGAGCCACCTTAGAGATCAGACTTACAGAGGCTACACACCGTACCTATCTCTGGGCATACCTTGTGTTCGATTACCTGGAGAATGAAGACTTCAATTGGAAGGTGTAGACGAGTCCACAATTCCGAAGCTTCCAGGGACTGTCAATCAGGTATGAGCAAATCGAAGGAGCATCCGATGGTGCGAAAAGCCTTAAGAACTATCTTGGCCGCCAGTCGGCCTCTAACGCTGTCGGAAATGAACGTCGCCGTCAACATAGACCACACCTCCAAGGCTATCGACCTCGAAAACGAGAAGGACTTCCAGTCGCGTCTGAGATCTTGATGTGGGTTGTTTGTGTCAATCCATCGTGGCAAGGTTTATTTCCTTCACCAAACTGCTCGCGAGTTTCGCCTCGCAGACATGGTATCGCCTACAGCTGCTCCGTCAGGTCCACCCTGGCATCAGTCTATTTCTATCCGCCAAGCACACACAGTTCTTGCCGACGTCTGCATGACCTATCTAACCCTAGCCTACCCACTCTGGAAGCGCCTTAATAGTCATCATATCTCCAAAAGAATGGCGTAGACAAAGTGTTTTGGATGCTGATTCAACGATATATATTATACCAATACTTTGAGATTGATGGGAGACTGATCACCACGAAAAGTACGGCAGTCTGGTCCAAGTTCAACATTTCTTCGAATTATCGCTGTGGCCGACAATCCTACACTATGGAGTGTCTGAATTCTGGGAAATCAAACTGTGGTTATCCTAGAATAAAGAATATTGAAATATACCAAGGACCGAGAGCAACGACGTCGGGTAATGAGAAGAAAATGCCAATCCTTGCAGGCATCTATATAGCATAATTAAGTTTAAAGAGTGTGGCGAGACAACACAGCGCTCTCTACCAACGTTATAATGGCTCCTTACGCCGTGGCGTCCCTCTACTCTATGTATCCTCCATGTTCTCATTGTTGGCATGTACCACCACCTCGACGGAACCAGCCGCATTTGGTCAGAGTCTCAGCGTATGTGGCATGAGTCTGCCGTTTAGGCTTTGCTGGAAGTCGCAGTAAATGAATCCCGGTGTGCCAGACGCTGCAAGTCCAGTTGATTGAAATGTATCAGATGAGACCGTTACTCTTTCTTCAGAAATTATCCCAAAACGCGCCCATGAGCTCCATGGTCATAGCTGCTCGTCGACGTCTATTCTTCGCAGCTGAGTGCAACCGTCGGTTTCAGCTGTGCTATTCGGAACCAAACCCTCACCATTAGCCCTCTCCACAACTCTAATTTGCAAACTAAGTGATCCCTTCACTCTTAATGCCCCCATGATTTGCGTGATCAACAAGTCCAATAGTCATAGCCCCAATCAACAGTGTCGACCTCATTACCCTGCGCCTCCATGGCACTTTCCAGCTTATCCTCGACGGTGACACAACAATGCCGCTGTCGTGAGATGACATGCTTGAAAGCATCTTTCCATTCCGCCCACCACTCCTCCTCGCTCTGAACAATGCACTTACGCCCGGGCTCCCCATTTTGGGCCGTAGCAAATGGCCACACAGACTTGACCACTTCGTACCTGCTCTTACCTGAGTTTCCTGTGAATAGGCCGGCAATATCTGTAAAGAATCGACCTATCTTGTCTGGACTTTGGACCAGTACTGTGCTATGCGTCATCAGTAAGGATATATCCACCACGCCGCGATAATTGAGCGATGCGACCAATCTGCGAAGCTGCCCTTCGATCCAGCTAACGTCAAGATTAGTCACAACCCGCTCTAAAGCGAAGGATTTTACGACAGCCGGGTCTTCAATAAATCGACAACACCATCCATCCAGTCCGCGATCTCCCACCTCAGGAAGCACGCCGGGTCGCATGCCACCGCGATACGCCACCTCGCCGTCTCCCACGCAGGATATATATTCCATGCGATTCCGTTCGTCGCTGGGGACCAGTATATTCATCAAGTTAATTCGAATGTCAAAGTCGACATGACTGCCCCGGCTACCTCGGACATGCAACTGTGGCTTCGGCGGCACCATCGACTGTGCTCGAACGAGCGAAGAAAGAGCGCCTGCATTTGTCGACAAGTGTTCAGCTTTAGAAGATAGTACTTTGAGATCGGTCGATAGCTTGAACAGCGGCGGTGAGTAGAGACTATAATCCAGTCTTGGTAGACCTATGTAGCGAGGGTCGATAGATATAGCAGCTGCTCCCGGGACCTTTTGACCCTCTGCAGTTGGCGATGCTGCAGAGGGGCCAGAGTAGGGAGGCAGCCCAGAGGAAGATGCTGTGGACGGTGAATTTGTTTCCTCCATGACCAATGTTGAATTGAAATTTGGATTCAGCGTTCGCATATTAGTCTTGGAACTCCCCTGGGCACGGGTGGTTTCTGTTCAGCTACTGTGCAGGACGGTGCATCATGAGGATAAACTCACTGTCCATTCAATGCTTGGCATAAGCTGAAAGTCGAGATGATGTAGGAGTAATTCTACCCCGCAGCAAAACCGTGAGACTCGTTTAGCATATGCGAGCATGCTAGACGACTAGTAAAGGTACTACCAGGATAAGCAAGCCTATGACTGCAGCAGTACGTGCAACACTCGTACTGGCTGGCAAAAGTGCCAATCAAGCGTAGAGGGTGCACTTTTTTGGCAACCCGCATGACACTGTAAGAGCATGCGCATATAAGCACAGGCTAGGACGACCAACATGTACGACGGCTGAAAATCCGAGGTGTTACTCGCCCCTTCTGCAAGAATATGAACACTAGCATATGCAAAAGTACCATGGCATACGAGCATGCATGAGCCCCATTGATAAGGCCGTCAGTAGTAATATTACATACTCATGAGTCATGAAAATACGAGTTAACTAGCAAGAACTTCGCAGCTGCACCTATTCGTAGTCTAGGGAGTGTAGGCGTACGGCGGAAGACGGATGTCTCCTCGCCTCTAATACGCGAGCACTGGCTAGGTGTAGTGGGCCTGTCAATGTATCTGGCGAGTCTGCTAGAGCCAAATAGCCTCCAGGGTCTCTGGGTGGGTTCGAGGAAAGACACAATAAGCGTCTTGCTTGGTAGGTCGCTCGAGTCGTGTCAGCTCGGGCGAATGCTGATGGGCGTCAACCCGGTTTGACAGGCGATGTCACCCTTAACGTGCGTTATACCGACTTCGTTACCTTGCAGGTCTGTGAGTGCGAGGGCAGTTAGAAACGACGGAAGTATACCATTTCTAGCTAACCTCTACGTATATCGCGCCAAGGTCGGTCTTCGGCCCATTCGGTCTGGCGCTGGACGATGAGATCCCTAGTGGCGGCATCCGTGGCCCGAATAGCCCAGCCAGAGTTCACGGGGAAGGCGGCCGGGATCTAGTCAAGGCCGATGATGACGTTCGCGGCGATATGGATCCGGATCGCGTGGTTTTTGTAGTTTCTCACCGGCGCCTCGACGTCGAGTCTCACAAAAAACCTAGAGGTCTTCTTCCGGTGGGGCGGGGTTTGGTCGTCCTGGAGACGGGAACTGTTGGTTGTTGTTGTAAGCCCAGCCAAATTGCCCAGGCGATCGGCTAGCATGAAAACACGAAAAAGCATGTATATTAGTTGATGAAGCAATGAAGGGATACGACGTCGTGCATGGAGCAGTTTCTGTGACATTTACTACATATCATGCACGACTGCCTACAGTAGGCACCATCTACGGGCTCTATAGTAGAAACCCCCGCAGCCATGTTAGAGGTGGGCTGCAACGTGTGATATCGATATGAGCAGAACTCCCGCCGCCGTATTCCATACCAGCATCGACAAGATTGGGTTAAGTCTAGGTCGGTGGATTGTTAGCTTTCTACGTTCCAGGCGCAGCCTCAAGATTAGGAACCGTAGTGGAACACATCGTTCGGCTCTTCATTGCTAACACAGAAGGCCCCGCGCTCCGAGGGGTTACGAATTATATACACATACTAAAGTTCGTACATTGGGTTCTTTTGTTAGTTGAGGAGCGTATACGTGGAATGTCCCTTATTAGACCCTTTCCCCCACTTCGTAGTTTTGCATGACTTTCCTCACCGGTCCGGGAGGCTCGGTTCATGGCGTGATMCCCCGCCTCTCCGAGGTGGACGATATCCACGTCCCTTCGATATGATAGGATACCGGAAACACGGTTCACCCGTTACCACCGTCAACGTCTCCTTTTTGTCACCAACACCTAACGGGACTTTTGTTCTGCGCGCCTGGTGCGGGTTGTTGAGGTGGCACCAGACGGCAGCGCCCCTGCGCTGTGACAAGTGACAACATACGAGTACTTAGCCGCAATTCAAGCTGCGGTATAAATAGCGGCTTCAATGGAGTAGGAATTCAGTTCAGTTCAGTTCAGAGTCCTCGCGCGACCTCCGTCTAGCTCTCCCCGCACTGGTCCACCGATTACTGTCAATGGTCACCAGCCAGGTTCACCATCTGCAAAACATGAAGGAAATTAACCAGCGATCGTGTGAAGACAGCGACCAGCCGCCCCGCCCGCATCGACAATTCAGGCGATGGATCGGGCAAGGGCAATATGTACTTATTGCGTTCATCGTGGTCTTCTCGCTCATCCAGACGTCGAACTACTTCTCGCTTGCCTGGACGGACCATCGGCACAATAGCGTTCGCAAGTATGATGGAGAACACATTACATGGGAGTATTGTGGCGAGAATGACAATTACGAGCTAGAGTGTAGCTCAATAAACGTACCAATGGACCAATTCGACGGGGACAATTCGAGCAACAAAATGTTTAGCATCCCCCTTATTCGGTTGCGAGGCGACAATGCCACGCAAAACCTGCTCATCAACCCAGGCGGTCCTGGTGGCAGTGGCATCGAGTACATTTATCGGGCTGGAAAGCTGTTAAAAACCATCGCTGGCGAAGGTTTTCACATATTGGGCTTTGATCCACGTGGTGTGAATGGCTCACGGCCAACCGCTCTTTGCTACCCAGACGGCGAGACACGCCTCAAGATGTCCCGCTTGCCTACTTCAGAGCCTATTCGGGATTCGCCCGCGGTGTATGCCTGGGCAGCAAATTTTGCCCAAGCATGCGCGGACACAACAGGCGAGCACGCAAGATACATCAACACGCCGCAGACAGCAGCCGATATGAATAGTATCCTTGACGCTGTTGGACAGGAATACATGTTTTACTGGGGCTTCAGCTATGGAACGATTTTAGGACAAACATATGCGACTATGTTTCCTCAACGATCGGAGCGGGTGATCATTGACGGCGTCGCTAATGTCTTCGAATGGTACGAAACATTGGTCTCCCAAACAGATTTCCTTGATTCGGACAATGCCCTTGCTGGATTTTTTGACGAGTGCATCAAAGCCGGCCAAAATTGCACACTGTCTCCGTTTGCGGACAACAAATATGACTTGCAGCGGCGTGTCATGGGATTTATAGAAAGCCTACGACGGCATCCTGTAAGCGTGTACCTCAACAACACAGCATACGGAGTACTGGAACACGAGGCTATGCTAGAGTCGCTGTTCAGGGCGTTGCATAAACCCGCGGAATGGTACAGCCTGGCTGATAGCATAGCGCAACTCATGCGAGGCAATGGCGCGCAAATGCTGTCGGACTACAAGTTGCGAGACTACTACAGTCCGCTTATGTACGATCACAACGCCATTATCACCAGCAATGACGCGATTTCTGGTAAAGAGAATTGGCCGCAAGAGGAGAAGCTGCTCAAGCTGCTCAAACCTCTTATCAATGGGTCTACGTTTTCGTACCAGAAGATTACAGGGTACTACGCAAGGGCACAGTGGCCTGTCCCAACAACACACACGTTTCGGCCTAATCACACAGTTGAGACAAAGCATCCAGTACTAATTTTGTCCCAGCAATATGATCCTATCACACCGCTGGCCTCGGCTCGTGTAGCCAAAGAGACGTTCAGGGACTCGCGGCTCATCGAAATCGAAGGTATTGGGCACTGTTCACCCGCTATCTACTCTACATGCCTTGTGAAGCATGTCCGCAAGTTTCTCACCCATGGCATCTTGCCGGAGTGGGACGTCAAATGTGAAGTTGACGCCTCGTACTTCATCAAGCCGGAGGAAAAGGAGATAATCTTAGCTAGGGCCAAAGATGGGGATGCATCGGACGAAGACAAGCTTCGAGCTGCGCAGTTAGAGTACTCCGATTCTCTGCATCGAACACAAAAGTATTGATATAGTATATATCATTAAATCAGCATCCAAAACACCTTGTCTACGCCATTCTTTTGGACTTCTGATGATTATTTAGGCGCTTCTATAGTGGGTAAGCCTAGACGGCCGCCCCTTTTCGCGCAGCAGCGTCACCACAGTCTGACCCATCAACATCTTATGGGCTCTCTCCGCGCATGCAAAGATGCTTAGAGTGAGGAATGGAGTTGTCTTATAGTATTAAGCACCTGCCAATACTTGTAGCTGAGAGAGCTAGCTAGAGGTGCTTGACTCCTGGCTCACGGCGGGTAGAACCCTGACCTACGGCTATATACATGTCATTAGTGGCCGTCACACAGGGACGCGGAGTCAAGAGTCTCGTCGCTCTCATTATCATCATCTTCGTCCTCAGGATACCCGTTCTTTGCCAGCCATGCTCGCCTTCGCTCGCGCTTTCTCTGTTTTTCCTCGGCCAGCTCTTCATCAATCTGGCGTTGCTTGGCTGCCTCAGCCTCGGCCTCGCGAGCATCCTCCTCGGCATCCAGGCTGCACTCGACTGCCATGCGACTCAGGAGCTCCTCCATTGCCACGTCGTCTTCGTGCGTTATTGTCTGAATCCCTTCCTCCAGCTGCGCTTGCAGCTCGGTATGCAGCCGCGTGGTTTCGGTCTCCCGTTCTTTTCTCATCTTCTTGCGCAGTCGCTCGCACACCTCGTCGTCGTTATCTCCTGGGAGAGTGGGGCCAGTCAGGAGCTCCTCAAACTCCTCCTCGTCCTCTTTGGTCATATCAATGCCTCTAGATAGCCGCAGCTGCAAAGCGGCATTTTCGAATGCCACGTAGGCAGGCATCATACGTCGCACGACGGTTGTGGTTGCGTTGTACAAGTGCTCGCCCAACGAGCACACGCACGACTCGAATTCTGAGTACTTGCTCTGGCTGTCGAACGTCCACCAACTGAGTGCAAGACAATCTATTACCACCGGACGGAGTTCTGCAGTCCTGTCAGGAGCCCAGTAGTTGCGTAGCACCTCGGTCACCGTGTCGACGCCGGTCCGGCGCCTGACATTGGCTGCCAGTACTTCGGGCGGGGGGCGACCGATTAAATACTCGCGCTGGCTATCGTTCAGCGATGCGGGATACGCCAACGCTTTGCCACAAAGGTCACGGCGGCTGAGGAGCAATAGCCGCTCCACCTTTGTGAGCTGCTCGTTGTGCTCCGAGGCTTTGCGAAGAAGCCCACGCGAGATCTGCGGATGTTGCCCTTTGAGGAGGAGCTGTGCCGCCCCCGGAGTCGTGGTGTCGGGCATAATCCTCTGAACTAACTTAGTTGTCATGGTGGAAGGTGGGCAATTAGCGTTTTGCAATGCCGCAATGCCGCTTGTATTTGCAATGCCGCTTATCTTATTCTATGGGTCGCAATGTGTCTTGTTGCTTAGAGAGTCGGGCTCGCGTAAAATACCCTTTTGAATTTCGCGGTCACCGACCTAGCCACATTGAATTTCGCGGTCGTCGGGCTAGCCGTATTGGGGGTTTGCGGTCATTGCACTAGCTCGTTCGGGACTTGCTGTTAGGTCAAGAAGCGGCTGCAGTAACTAAACAGCTCGGCAACGGAGGGAACCAATACGACCTGCGCACGCGCCATGAGGCGAAGAAGGCGGCTGAGGCGACGCGACAGTCTTCTTCACTGCTGCGGCAGTTTCTGTCGCAGACCGAGCCACCACAGTGGTGCGTGCAGCCTAGAGAGAGGGACGAGGGGAGACGGGCTCGGAGAGCGGCTGGTGCGGTAGTGAATCGGAAGAGCAGGAAGGGCCAGACATGTCCGATGATCTCACGAGTTTGGTGTATTACTATACTATTAACTGAGGTGTAATGGCGGTCGAGTCTATCTTGAAGAAAGCCCAGCGACTGCTTTTAAGAAATGGCGGTTGTTGCTACTGGCGACTTGCTATTCCGTATATATTATAGCGGGCCTCGACTAGACTCAAGTAGTGAACAGAAGATATATTTGCATAGCCTTAACCGCAGGTCTTCTCCTTCTTCGTATTAAATAACGGGCAAGGGCTAAACCTAGGTGGCTTCTATAGCAAGCCAATATAGTGTAAGGCACTAGTGCGAAGAGAAACTTGCTGTGCTGTATTTACTAAGAAACTAAGCTTACAAAAGAAAACTCGTAGAAGTAGTTTGATGTTATACCTCACGAATCCTGACTTTTTGCTCCCTGGTCGCATCGCCGCTTTTATGGATGCTGGCTCAGGCTCTACTCAGGGGCTGCTCAGTTATAGCTCTGGGAGCTCTCGGGTTGCTCAGTCTCGCCCCACAGTCAGGAGGAGTGTAAATAGCGGCTCAAGCAAATTTAGAACTAAGCATGCGGGCGGCTATAACGGTTTTGGTTTCCCAAGGGATAAACCAGGGGGGATATTTTAGCAAAAAGGTTAGGGCGTATATCGCCGTAGGTAATAGATCCATAGAATCGTAACTAATTAATCAATAAGATCGTAATTCCAAGAAGAAGACATTGATCTGTGTTGTAAGCTGGCTAGGTATCTATGCTATGGAGAGGAAATTGGGGGTACCTATATACTGCCATTGGATCGCCTGGATCATAGGGATCACTTCTGTGCGAATAGTGCGATGCAGATTTGCGACGCGATTCTCTTTGATAACCAACTGCATGAGCTGCAGCTCTATTATCACATGCCCAACTGAATAATCTGCAGCTCTATTTGTGGTTTGGCTTGTGCGGTGAAGGGGCGAAATTGTAACGGTTTGGGTTCCCAAGGGATAAACCAGAGGTTTATGTTAGCAGAAAGGTTAGGGCGTATGTTACGTTTAGTGATAGATCCGTAGGATCGTAACCAAGTAGGTTAATATAATTGTAATTCCAAGAAGAAGATATTGATCTATATTGCAAGCTAGCTAGGTATCTATACTATAGAGTGGAATTTAGGGGTGCCTATATTCCCTATGATCGCCTAGATCGTATTGCAATCTATCGATTATGTTCCTAACCAGCTAGGTTCGCGGCATCTGACACCAGATGCCGGGCGGTGTGGGCGTTCTGCCTACGCAAAGGGCGAAGTGGAGCCCGTGCAGGGATACGGGATGCCAGTCGCCAGATGCCGCTCGCTGCACGTTTCGCCTCGTAGCGCCCGTACCGCCGCCGTAACCGTGACGAGACAGCGACCCCGAGACGACGCAGCGCGCGGCGCTCCCGTGCACGCCATCGCTATCGCCCGATGACCCGAATTGCGCGCCCTAGCCGCTACTCTAGGTGCAACCCTGAGAGAGAGGCAGAGGTTGCCTAGAAAGTCGTCGAGGGTTACGGAGTCTCTACGAGTGGCCTGCCTGACCTGCCGCCATTGGCTAGAAAAAAAAACCCTCCAACCACCCGCGAGGACTACACGGACCGGCCCGCAGTAGCTAGCGCAAGGCAAGACAGACGAAACGATTTCGATCTATCGAAATAAGGAAAGGTAGCCAAGTCTAGTTAGGCTAAGGGCGAAAATAATAGGGAGAAAAGAAAAGGAAAGGAGGGAAGAGCGCTCTAAGAAGGCTCGATTGATATACTTCAAAAGGGGAGAGCGCGAGTACTACGTCCGAGTGTAAGTCTACTACTCCCCTACCCTAAGGCTAAGGAGGAAAAATAAAGAGAGAAAGGGAGGAGGCTAAGCCAGGTAGGCAGGCGACTGTTTTTATTATGGCGACCGTCGACTGGCTCGTCTACTACCTAGACCACAAGGTTATTATCTATAAGGTACACCGCTTTGCTATAGCGGCGCTGTCGAGCCATCTATCAAGGTAGCATGCCGACCTAAGCTGCAAGGAGAGGAATGCTATCGTCGCCGCCTATGACGCCTTCGAGCTCGGCCGCCCGGCTAACGCCGACTTCGCCTAC